>PVKA01033323.1:0-24497 GCA_004027165.1 Ctenomys sociabilis
ATAGATAGATAGATAGATAGATCTGCCTTGTATTCCATTTTAACGTGAAATTCAGTAGAAATCCTTAACATGAAATAAATTAATTCAAGGAAAGAATATATGTACTTAAGTTACTTTTTAATTTGCAACGTATCAAGCATGACTTTCTTCATGAAAGAGAGATGTAAGGAGGCAGGACTCTAACAGTCTATTGATTTGCCTAGTCTGGGTTTCTGGCCATGTGGACAATGATGTAAATGATCAAATAATGACAAGTATAATTTCAATCATTTGGTCCTTGAGTGTTTATTTAAAAATACTTTCAAAATAAATTTTCTCCTAGACTAACTCTAATATTATTATACATTGTCAACAATTCAGTGTCTTTAGAGCATTTTTCTTTTCTTATCCACACATGCACATATGCATCTCTACTGCTTTTATTTTTTTACATATTTAATGCAGTGTCTACAAGGTCTCGCTTCACAGATTGGTCTCATACTGATTCTTCTGTTTTCAGCCTCCCAAGCACTGGGTTTACAGGTCTACACCACTAGGCCCAATCTCAGCTGCCATCTCAGCATGATCCAAGGGGTAGGGCCAGCAGGGCAGGCAGGGTATCAAACCCTGGTCCCTGCGACCGGTTGAATAGGAGCTTTAGTGCACTGTGTTATCTGGCCAGCCCTATACTGCTATTTTAATAGCAAAATTGTGGTATTTTGCATTCATATTAAGCTTATTCTGTTATTTTTTGGTTTTAGTGGTATATGTTTGTGGTACATAATGAATACATTCCTTATGTGGATTTGATTTATTTGCATAATGTAACTTAGTTGTTTCTTCAACCATTCCCTTCCCTACCCTACCTCTACATGTCTTGGTTCCCTTCCATTATATAAACTATCTATCTCCTTCTTTCATATTATCTATATTTATATTTTTTCTTTATTTATACATTTAATTGTCATAAAAGAAATGATGTGATATTTAAACTTTTATTTCTTTTATTGGACTTAATATTACAGTCTCAATGTATATACATTTTTCTACAAATGACTCATTTATCTTTCTTAATGGTGGAATAATAATTTACTCTGTGTAAATGCTATATTTTATGTTCCATTCATCTATTGATGCATGTATAGAACATTTCCAAATTTAGCTATTTTTTAATATTGCTGATATAACATGGGTATATTTGTTTCTACAATATGATACTTTTAACACTTTTGGGAAGATATGTAAAAGAATAGGGGGGTCTAATGAAATTTATTTCTTTAAGGAATCCATACTGTTTTCATAATAGTTTTACTACATAATATTTCCACCAACACTAGAGAAGGCACTCTTTTCCCAACAGCTTCTCCAGCATTTATACTCTATTTGTGAAAGAGCTAGAAAAATTTCCTTCCCATTTTGTAGGTTTTCCCTTCACTATTTAGGTTATTTGCTATGCAGAGTATTTTTTGATCTGATATATCCCATTTGTTGATTTTTCATGCTACTTTGGGACTTTTTCCCAAAACCCAGAAAGTAGGGAATGTTTATGCTCTTTTCTAAGTTTAGTTTATGGTAATATACTTCACTCAGATCAATTTAATAGTTATATAGTATTTACTAAGTATTTCAAACATATCCATTAATCACTGGAATAGAAATATAGTGACTTTTTTCTAACGTTGAACTATTTATGAAACTAGACTGCAACTGGACATTAATACTATTTCTTGTAAAACAATAAAACTAAAGAATTAGAATCATCAATACTTTTTTCTTCTAATTTAGAGCAAAAGATTTCTCCTTTCAAAAATACAAAGGAGTACTGGTTTCCAAAAATGAGGTGAAGCTCTTTCCCAACTTGCAAGATGGGAGGCAAAGAACACTAAGAAGCCGGACACTAAATAGAAGAAACCCAAAACCCAGAAGGCTTCTACCATTGGTACTGGTAAAAAGGGTAAGGTAAAGGCCCAAATTTCCAAGAAGGAGCAGCCACACTGCAGCCAAAATCCTGTCATGGTTAGAGGAACTGGTAGATTCTCCCAATCTGCTATCTATTCCAGAAAGGCTTTGAACAAAAGGAAGTACACAGTTGCTAAATCAAAGGTTGAGAAGAAAAATGAGGCAAAAGTTCTTTCTACAATCACAAAACCAGTTTCTGGGGACAAGAATGAAGGTAACCTGTGGTTGGTTAAGCCTCGAAAAATGCCTAGATACTACCCTACTGAAGATGTGCCTCAAAAGCTCTCGAGCCATGGCAAGACACCCAACAGCCAGCTTGTGAGAAAACCTTGAGCTATCATCACTCATGGCACCATCTTGATCAACCTCACTGGGTATACCAAAGACAAGAGAGTGGTCTTCTTGAAGCAGTTGGCCAGTGGCTTGCTATTTGTGACTGGGCTTCTTAGGCTTAATCATATTCTTCTACAAAGAACATACCAGAAATTTGTCATTGCCACCACTACAAAAATTGATATTAGCAAAGTTAAAATCCCTAAATACCTCACTGATGCTAACTTCAAGCAAAGGCTGAGGAAAGCCAGACACAAGTCACATGAGAGCTTCAACACCAAGAAAGAGAGATACCAGATTGCAGAGCAGCGCAAGGTGGATTAGAAAGCGGTGAACTCACAGATTTTGGCAAAAATCAAAGTTGCTCCTCAGTTCCAGGGTTACTTGCGATCCATTCTTACTCTGATAAATGGGATTTGCCCTAATAACCTAGTGTTTTAAATTTCTTACTAATAATATTAAATAACTGATACTTTTTTTAAAAAAAATCAGGTGAATAAATGTAGTGTGTAATGTTTATTTCAACCCCAGTCAGTTCTCTCACTTCACTTTGTCAGATCACCAGACTGACTCAAATCCTGCTAATTCATCAAGGAGTCTATTACTTCCCTTTTTTTTGGAGGGGGTCAGGATGTTGATTCTCTCTGCTATCACAACAGCAAAGAAGGGGAGAGGCACTCTTGTGAGATTTTTTTAAAATAACTTTATTGAGAAAAAATAGCAATGACACAGTTTCAAAACCGATTAGTAGGACAGTTTCAATAATTAATATATTGTGTATTGTTGCCTTTGTAATGGTTATTCATAGTACAAGATGCAGACATGATAGCAAGTCCAAACACTATGAGAACAAAACTTTTTCTCACTGAATTAAGAGAAAATAGTTATACATCTATCCTAACTATGTTGAATATATAGATACAAAATCATTCTTCATTTATATCCATTTTGTTTTTGTTTCTTTAGTTTTGTCAGAGGTCTTACTTTTTATAATTCCTTTCTATAATTTTCAGCTGGATGGATAAGACCAAGGTAAAGCAAGACATATAGGACAAGAAATGTAGCTTTTGTATCTGATGAGGTGAGTCAGATGCCCTCAGGATTTATCCTGAAATGCTGTACTGCAGTTTGTATATCCTTTGTCAGAGTTTGCTATGTGGATGAGTCATGGACATGGATTGACTAATTTTCACTCTGTGAAATCCTGAGAGAATGTTTTCTCTCCATGTGACTCTCCCTAGGCACACTCCATATCGCCAGTCCATTTCCTCTTTGGCACCATAATCTCCTTAATCAGAATGTTTGGGACACAACTGAGTTATATGATGTTACAGTACATGTTCTCCTATGTCTTGAGTCCTACATGACCTTGAAAGGCTAGTGTCAAAATGTGGCCCGTTTTTGCAGCCCTTTTTTTTTCTAGTTTTTGGTCTGAAAATTTAGGTCGTTAACACTCCAGAAAAAAAGCTTATTATTGTTACCCTACAACATAGACAGCTGAGTTTAACATAACTGTCTGAACATCAAACATTGTAGACATAAAATGGAGCAGGTATTTTCTATCAAGTATTGATATGTTAAACTTAAGACACCATCTAATAAATTGTGTTAGGTAAGAAAAATGATGAGGAATTTCTTGGTCAGCAGCGCTTAGTGTGAGAAGGCCATATTAATACATCTGAAAAGATCTTCAAGTTCATGAAACACCTGTCTCAGGACTACAGTTAGTAAAGATTTCCTTTCCTTTTTCCTAGTCTTCAGGATATATATGGAGCAAAAGAATTTCAAGTCCAAGAAAGTAATATCCCTTAATGTTAAATAAGAAATGTGAATATGTGTTCAAAGGAAATTTAAAAGAAAACAGAAAAGATCATGGTCTAACAATTTTCACACGGATTTGGGAAATGAATTTTGTGAGAATTTGGGAAATAAATTTTGTCCACATGTGTGCTGTCCAATAAATTATTTTCTACAAAAGACAGTATACATCAAGAAGCCTCAGTGGAGATTCTGAAAACTTGCAAAGGGTTCTAAAGTACCTTGAAGCTACAAAATGATGAGTGCTCAGTTGACAATATTCTTTAGCTCTAGGGATTACGTCTAAAATTAGAGCTCTTTGAGTAAATAAACAAAAGTTGAAATAGTTTGTCAAAGGATAAAAAAAACCTATGAAATAATTTACTTTGGATGGTAATTATGCATGGATATAAGTAGAAAAAATTTATGAGGGAAATAAAAATGACCAAGAAATATTAAGGAAGTATTAACTCTGAATTAAGATTTAGAACAGTGTACCTTGACAAATGGCCAGGTAGCCTGAACATTTTCAATGCATTTAAGTGTTTAAAATTTTATTTAAGTGCAATTAAGTTTTTCAGAATACATTTTATGCATCTTAAAAATCCTTTCTCAAGAATATACACAATATTTTATTGAAGTGGCATAATGGAAAAGAATTGTTCTTTGCCTCCACCAATCTATTTATCTTTCTCTCCCTCATTAACAAAGAAAAGGACAAAAGAAAATTCTATAGATAGATAGATAGATAGATAGATAGATAGATAGATAGATAGATAGATAGATAGATAGATATAGATATAGGTATTTGTGTGTGTGTCTAAAATTCAGATATCTTTGAAAGGAATATTGGAGTTGGCCATGTTCAAAACCATCTATCTAGTTAACATGTTAAAACAGTTCAAGAAATCAATCAAAATTGCTTTGCAATTATTATCCTGAGACCAATATAGAGTACACACTGCAACATCATGAGCTATTTGAAATAAGAATTTTAGAGAACCATTATTCCATTTTTTGAATGAAATTGAAGCTCAGTAAATTAAATACAAAACTCCAGAGTTGCTTAACTTGTTGGAAGAACGGGGTACTTTCTCTACATGGTAAACTAAGAGAGTTGCTATAAGATCTTGAGCATCAAAATTTTGCCAGCATAGCCTTCCAGAATATTTGAAATTCCAAAGACAAATACCACTATTCTGATTATCAACATTCTTAAGTCACAAAAGTTATGTTAGATTAACTGTATGCAATTTATCTCAGATACATCTTTCCATTTCTCCACTAGACCCTTGCCCTCTCACTTCAGAAACATTGTAGCAATCACCATTATTATATGTATCAATTTTTTCTTCTTTCACCAGTTTTCATCAAACAAAACATTTATAATGATACAATTTCTTTTTGATATTGTTAAATCATTTTCTTTGGAAAAAAGGAGCAAAGAGATAGTTTCAAAACAGGTTAGTAGTACAGTCACAACAATTAACATATTGCATGTTGCTGTCTTTGTGGTAGTTGTTCCTAGTACAGGAGGCAGGCCTGATATCTTCTCTAAACACTATTAGTTAAAAACCTTTGCATTGAAATAAAAGTACCTGTATATTTATGGTTTTTTTGTATATACAGATATAAATAAATATTCAGTTTTACACTACAAAATTGTCCATTTATATCTCCTTTTTGTTTGCTTTTGTCAGAAATATAATTTTAAATATTTCTCTATTTCTTATTAATTTTATTGAGACACAAATAGCAATGAGACAGTTTTAAAACAGGTTAGTAGGGCAGTTTCAATAACTAATATATTGCATATTTTGGTCTTCCTACTAGTTATTCATAGTATAAGATGCAGACATGGTATCTCGTCCAAGAACTCTTAATACAAATCTTTGTTCTCATTGTATTAAGAGAAAGTAGCTATATATATATATATATGTATCCTAACTATATATATATATATATATATATATATATATATATATATATATTGTATATACAGATACAAAATTGTCCTTCATTTATATTCCCTTTTATGTTTAGTTTTGGTAGAGATGGGTAATCCCATTGCCATTAAAATATTGAAGGTGCATGTAGTCAGCAAAATATTCCAATGTTGTCCAATAGTCCATAGTAGTGGAGGGTTATCCATAGGATTGGCTATGTCTGAAGTTGTTGATTTGAGTCTTTTATAGCTCAGTATATTGATATGCCTTTACTTTTTATGTCTTTTTTATACTTTTCTCCTGGTTGGTGAAGATCAAGATAAAGCTAGACCTATGTAACAAGCGTAACTTTTGTATCTGACAAGGTCAGTCAAATCCTCTCAGGATTTACCCTGAAACTCTATACCACAGTTTTGTAGATCCTTTGTCAGTGTAAGCTATGTAGATGAGCCACAGCCACTGCCTGAACTGTTTGCTCTGTGAAAGCACGAAAGAATGTTTTCTCTCTTTAGGCACACCTACATCATTGATCACTTTCCTTTGTGGTTTCTTTGCATATAGCATGCAGATTTTCTCACAGTAGCTTTGCAGTATATTTTCCAGTTAGGAATTGTAATACCTCCTGCCTTGTTTTGCTGCCCCTTATTACCTTTGCTACTCTAGGTCTTTTCTTGTTCCAAATAAATTTTAGGAAAGATTTCTCTAGGTCTGTAAGCTACGTTTGCTCTACTTTGATAGGAATTGCACTAAATTATACAGCAATTTTGAGAGTATGGCCATCTTCAAGATGTGAGTTCTTCCTATCCAGGAGCAGGGAATACCCTTCCATTTTATGAAATCCTCTACCATCTCTGTTTTCAGAGTACTGTAATTTTTATTGAATAGATCTTAGACTTCTTTAGTTAGGTTAATTCCCACATTTTATTTTCCATACTGCTATTGCAAAATGTATTATTTCACTAATTTCCCTCTAAGTGTGTTTGTTATTTGTATAGAGGAATTTTATTGTTTCTATATTTTCCCTCTCAGTGTGTTTGTTATCTGTGTGGAGGAGTGCTATTGATTTTTGCGTACTGACTTTGTATCCTGCTATGCTACTGAATTTGTGTTTCAATTCTAGTAGCTGCTTGCTGGACTTTTTTGGGTCTGCCAAGTAAAGTATCATGCCATCTGCAAATAATGATATTTTAACTTTTTCTTTATTCTTATTCCTTTCATTTCTTTCTCTTATCTAAGGGCTCTAGGTAATGATTCCAAAACTATATTAAATAGGAGAGTTGATAGACGCCATCTTTGTCTTGTACCAGATCTGAGAGTAAAAGATTTCTATTTTTCCTCATTAAGAATTATACTAGCCCTTGGGTTGACGTAGATTGCTTTTATCAGATTGAAGTACAGGCCATCTATTCCAATTTTCTGTAAGACTTTGAACAAGAATGAGTATTGGATTTTTGTCAGAAGCCTTTTCTCCATCAGTTGAGATCATCATGTTGTCTTTGGATTTAGCGCTATTGATATAATGTATTACATTTATAGAATCAGATTTATTGAACCATCCTTGCATACCTGGGATGAATCCTACCTGGTCATGTTGTATAATCTTCTTGATGATTTGCGGTATTGTGTTTGCTAGGATTTTGTTGAGGATTTTTTGCATCTACATCCATTAGGTGGTTTGGCCTGTAGTTATCCTTTTTAGTTGTGTCTCTCATTGGTTTTGGTATCATTATAATACTTGCCTCCAGGAGCAATTTTGGGAGCATTGCTTGTTTTTCAATTTTATTGAAGTTTTTGAGCAGTATAGGGTTTATATCTTCTGTGAATTTCTGTAGAATTCAGCTGTGAATCCATCAGGAGCAGGACTCTTCTTTGTCAGTATTTTATGACATTTCATATTTCATTGGCTGTTATGGGATTATTGAGAGTTCTAATATTTTCTTGATTGAGGTGTAGTAATTTGTATCTTTTTAAGAATCTGTCCATTTCTCCTCTGTAGTCTATTCTGTGAGAATAAAGATTCTCAAAATAGCTATTGCTACTCTTCTGAATTTATGCTGGGTGTATGGTAAATCTAACCTTTTCATTCCTTATTGCTTTTATTTGTTTTTTTTTCTTTCTTTCTGCTTTTTGAAGAGGTTAGCTATTTATTCTTTTACACAAACAGCTTTTTGACTCTTTAATTCTTTGAAATTTTTTCTTCATGTCGATTGTGTTTATTTGTGCTCCAATCTGTGTAATTTATTGTCTTTGGGCTTTGGGTTTGTTTTGTTCTTCATTTTTTAGATGTTAGAGGTTCAGCATTAGGGTACATATACCTTTTCCGTTGTGGTTTCCTAATGTGTGAGTTAACAGCTATACATCTGCTTCTAAGAACTGCTTTCATCGCATCCCATAAATTCCTATAAGTTGTGCTTGAAATTTCATTGAATTGTCGATATTGTTCTATTTCTTTTTTAAATTTCATCAGTGACCCATTGGTTGCTGAGAAAGGTGTTGTTTCATTTCCATGTATTTATGGTGCTTTTCTTGTTTCTTATGTTGTGTATTTCCTGTTTCATCGTACTCTGGTCAGATAATATGCATGAGATAATTTCTGATTTCATACACATACTTAATTATTACCTATGGATTAGTCTAGGGTCTATTTTAGAAAATGACCCATGTGCAGCTGAAAAATGTGTATTCAGCTGTGGTTGTATGGAACACTCTGCATATTTCCTTTCAGTCCATTTGTTCCAAGTTTCAGTTCAGTTCTGCTATTTTTTTTTCTTGCTGTTTTTTTCTGCTTAGTCTATCTTTTGGGGATAAGCATGTGTTAAAGTCTTTGGTTAAGAGTCTAGTTTTGGGTATTAGATTTTTCATGTCCATTAAGGTTTTACTTATATACTTGGTTGCTCTCTTGTTTCATGCATACGTATTTATGTTCAGTATCTCTTCCTCTTGAATTTTCCCCTAACCAGTATATAGTGGCCATTTTTATTTTGTTTGATCATTCTTGTTTGAATGTGAGACTATGTGTGAAGAGGATTTCTACCCCCTTTTTCTAAGCTTTTTCTCAGCTTTTTTCTAAGGTCCTGGAGTGTCCAATATTTTTTCCATCTTTTGACTTTCAGGGTATGAATTTGTTTATGAGTTAATTTTATCTTGTATATAGCATATTGTTGGATTTTACTTCCTAGTCCACTGTGCCAGTATATTTCTTTAATTCATGAATTGAGTCCATTTACATTGATGGTCATAATTGAGGTATATTGACTTACAATTGACACGTTACGTACCTGCTGTTGTTTGCCTTTTTTCCTGTGCTTATTTGTTTCCGCTATTTTATGGCTTCTTTCTTTTCCCACTTGTGGAGTTCTGATCATTTTGTTTCCTCTCTAGAACATTTAAGTAGTCTGTGTAGGTTTGACTTTGTCCTCAGGAAATTCTTTAGTTGTTCTTTTTCATGGAAGTATTTCATTTCTCTATCAAACTTGAAAAAGATTTTTTGCAGTATATAGTATTCTGGGCTGCAATTTGTTCTCATAGACAGCTTAAAGTTCTCTATTCCATGCATTTCTTGACTTCATGGTTTTTGAAGAGTACTCAGCAGGTGTTTTGATGGGTTTTTCTTTAAATATGATCTGTTTCCTTTCTCTAGAGGCTTTCTGCATATTGTTCTTGTGCTGGATTTCTGAGAACTTGACTATTGTATGTCTTGGTGTGTTTTCAATTGGCTTGATGTTATTTCAAATTCTGCACACTTCGTTTACATGAATGTGATTTTATTTCCCCATTTTTGTGGGGAAGATTTCTGCTATTACTTCTGCCCATATTCTTTTTATATCATTTGTAATGACTCCTTCTTTCTCATTGATGCTTATTAGTCTCACGTTGTTCATCTTTGCATCATCTTGCAGGTGATGAATTATTTTCTTTTCCTACATCATAATTGTTTTTCAGAGACCTTTCTTACCTTTTCACTAGGTTGAATGGCATTTTCAACATCTGAAACTCTATCTTCACTTTCACTCAAACTGTTTTGCAAGGATCTGATTGAGATTTTACATTCCTCTCTATCTCTTTGACTGCTTCATGTGATCTCTTTCTTATAATGCTCATTCTAGGATTCTGTCATTTTTTCTAATCTCCTCTTTTTTTATCAGTGTCATCTTGAGAAGCAGTTATTAATTCTTTCATCATAGCTTTCCTATCTTTTTTTCAGAGATTATTTCTGATCTTATTTCCTCTTTATGATTTTGGATTTGATCCTTTACTTCAGACAATATTAATTCAGAGATTTCATTTTATTTCAGAAGTTATTTATGATCTGAGTTCCTCTGTACCTTTCTGTGTTATTTCCTTACCTCACAGGCTTTTAATTCAGATATTTCAACTGTGTGATTCCCAATTCATTTTGTGCTAGTGTCTTCTTCACTTGTTTGGAGTTGGCTTGGGACCTGAGATTGCATTTTGCTCCTTCTCTTTGTCATTTTGTATAGAACTATCCTCTGAGCTTTAGTGTAGATCTCTGGTGCAGTTATAACATTAGCCCCTACTTCTTTCCTAAGATTGTTTATATGATTAAGGTAGTTATAGTTTTTTATTTGCAGAATTACAACAATGAACACTAATAATGGGTGATGATATTTAACAGTTGACAAACTTTTGTAACTGGTGGGTTTGTATTTTAGACTATAAGATAAATCATTATGTATATATAGCTAATCCAACAATAAATTGGGTACTTGTATTTAAGCTAATTCCTCTAAGTTCTGTCTGATCACCTCCCATTTATGTACCTGGTCTTTTCCAGGCAGGCTAGTTTAACCCTCATTAGCTTTTACCTTCTCTCTCAGTCTAGAGAAAAAGAGGTAGGATGGATTTATAGATCTGTGAGTAGAAAAGTGTCTCAGCTTGTCGGGTACAGATCTGTGAATTTTGAATTTACCCAATTGTGCTTGCACTGGGTCTGTTTGCCGTGCGAAGTTTCTTCCCACTGAAGTCCTTGGAAATGAACCTACTGTGCTCCTCTGGAAAGATGTTCTGCTCCTGGATTAGCTGGGTGGTTCTGGCCCCTAGCCTCTCTGCAGAGAGTTCACCTGCAGCGTTTCACACTAGGCCTGTATACCAGGCTTGGGCTAGGTCTGGAGGAGTCGAGAGAATATGACAGAAAGACTCACTCACAAATGTTCTGGCCTGAGTTCAGAGCCATCCAGCAGGCAAGGGGGGAGCAGAGTCTCTCCCACACACTTGTGGTTGCCTGGGCTTGCTCTGTGTTTGAGGGGTCCTGAGAGATTGGCTGATGTTCTCATTTACACGCTGGGCCTGGGTTGGTCCTGGAGGGATTCAGAGGAGTCTGTTGAGTATGACTGAGGGTCTCACTCACAGGCAAGGCTTGGGCTTGTTCTGGAGGGGTCTATTGGGCACAGGGGAGTGAGGAAGCTCTCCCATACACCCACTGGGTCTGGGCTTGTACTGAGTCTTTAGGTTCTGGAGAAGGTGGCCAATTTTTATGAATTGTAATGAGAAAAAAAAAAAGATAAAACAACAATGAAACAGCTTCAAAATAAGTTCCTAGGACATTTACAATGTCTAGTACATTGCCAACTCTTGTCTTTGTAGTAGCTATTCATAGGACAAAATGCAGAATGCTATCTCATCTCTACAATATTAGCACAAACTTTTTTTTTTCTCAGTGAACTAAGAGAAAGTAGGTGCATATCTATCCTATGTTGTGTATACATACATTTTTTTCTACTCCAATTTTTTCACAGTCTTTTATTTATACTTTTGTAAAGTTAGTAGTACATGACAATAAGTTGCTTAGCAACTGATAGGAAACCTTATCTAGACAGGATCTCAGGAGGGAGATAGCTTTTTTGCTTTAGGCACTGAGCTGAGGCCCACCTACATCTATTTGGTCAATTACCTAGCTTGTGGTTCCCAATATATCCTCCTTTCTCATTTTGTTTGGTCAAAAATGGGTGTTCTACTGTAGTTAGAGAAACTGTATTTAGAGCAGTCTTTGAAGGACTTTTTCATGCTTGAAACCTGTCTAAAAGATGTAGGTACTTGAGTTCAACAAAATAACCCAATGTAGTCCAATAGTCCATAATAGTAGTGGGTTATCCATAGGATTGGCAATTGCCAGACTTGTTGACTTGAACCTTTTACAGTTCAGAATATTAATATAACATTATTTTTTATACCTTTTGTTTATACTTTTCTGTTGAATAGCTAAGACCAAGTAAAAGCAAGTCCTATATAACTAAAAATGTAACTTTTTTTTTTTTTCTGGCAATGTCAGTCAGATTTCCTCAGAATTTTCGCTTGAACCTTTCTTTTCACTTTCTTTTTATTTACTTATTTATTTTCTGTATTTTAGGGAAGTGTATACAGAGTGTTCAAGGGCTCACTACTAGGTCAGACTCAGTGATTCTCCTGTTTATGGCCTCCCAAGTGCTGGGATTACAGGCGCAAGCCACAGAGTCCTGTCTCAATCACTGTCTCAGCTTGCCCAGGGTTCAGAGCCAGTATGGCAAGCACGAGGATCCAACTCTGAACCCTGAGCCTGCTTGCAGGTGCTTTAATCTCTGGAGCCATTTGGCCTGCCATTTTCATTTACTTTCTGTAGTACTACATTCTTACTTATCTAATTTTTAGATACTCATTTTTTCCTCCCAGTATTTTTTATACTTTTTATTTTGCTTCACTGTTCACTGATGCAGTTCCCCAGGACTCAGTTTAGCCTTGCAATCTCTTTTCTTACACTTTGGTATAACACCTATATACCAACAGACTTTTGTTCATCAGTTCCTATCACCAGACAAGATATTTCTCACAAATGCAAGCCTCATATATCTATTACTCAATGATTTTCCTTGGGTGTCTAGCAGAAAACTCATCTTCAAAATTGGAGTCTTGATATTATTCCCTTTATATTTACATGGGAAAGTTACCAACACTCACTCAATTTCTACTATAACCTTTCTGTTGTTAGACACAATGCTTTAGATATATTGTCCACCCTTCCTATTTTATCTTGCCTTACATCTAATGAGCCATAAATGCCTTTCTGAAGTATTTTAAAAACATGTATAGAATATGACAGATTTTCACTATGTTCCCCTCTACCATGATTAGTTGTTTTCAGAATTACTGTGGTAACAAGCTTATTTCTGTGCTACTGTCTTTCTGTGTCTTTTATAGTATACTTTCATTATAGGCATATCAGGTCACTATGATCTGAGAATTTTATTAACTCCATATTTCCCTCTGAATCACTGCAAAACCATCAAAGTGACTCTAAGCCTCTATCTTATCAAAATCCCATTATTCTCAACCCCTCACATTATCTCTTTGATAGTGTACTGATTTCCTATTTGCTTGTGTAGAACACTAATCACACTGAGCTCACTGATGGTTCATATCCTGATCTTCCTTCCGTACCTTCTTCTCCCCTCCTCTTCTTCCTCCTGTACCTCCATCTTGCATTCCCTCTACTGCTAGTACTCCTCCTCCTTCTCCTCCTGGTCCCCCTTCTACTCTTTCTCTGTACTTGTCATATATGATCTCAAAAAGTCTTTATACTTAATTTCCTCTACCAGAACACACTTCCTCTAAGTATTTTCATGGCTTACTTGCTTAAGGTCCTCAAGTGTTTGTTTACATATTGCTTTCTCAGTGAGGTCTACATTTCCCATAATTGCATTTTCTATTATTCTATTTAGGGTAATTAGGATAAAATCCAGGGCCTTTCACATGCTAGCCAAATGCTCTATCACTAAACTACTTCGGTAGATCTAGTGCATTTAAAAATGAAATGCCCCCTCCTCCAATATCCATAATAATTTTTTACTTTAATTTCCATACTATATATCATCTTCGTCTAAAATATTATCATTTCTATATATTGTTTGTCAATTTTAAGTCAGCCCAGAGTTGTCATAAAGGTGAGGATCTCTGTTCACTGACCTATTCCAAGACCATAGAATATTATCAAGTAGTTTTTATATAGGCATGAGTATGTTGGTAAAATGATAAGAGAAACAGTGATCCTTATATTACATAGTTACCAAACTCTCAGTAATGTTTTAATATGAAAGTGGCAACAGTGTCCTGACCTACCCACCATGAATAAAAGTGGCAAGATGTATTTTAGCAAATTTTTACAGATGTAGAATTTGTAAATCAGCATTGATCACTCCGACTTTGTTCTAAAGGACTCTAACAAAATTAGAAAAAATGTCAGGAAAGTATGACAAATTTAAAAATGGACAGTCTTTAGTTTATCAGTGTTAGTCAAGATTCTGAGAAAACCCAAACTAATTTGGTAGACCCAATTACAAAGTGTAGATTTTTAACATTTGCCTTAAAAAAGAAAAGTGGAATGCAAAATTTTAATATAATTAGAACTAAAAATAATATGATACAAAAAGCTTCATGTGTATTTTCTACACATAGCATGATGTGTACATTATTAATGAGCTTCAGGACTCAGAATATACTGCAGATTTATCTTTCTATTTTTAATACTATCTTTCCCCTCCCTATTATCTATTTTATACCTTGGCTTCTATTTCTATTTTTGATTTTACATCTAGAAGAAAATAGAATAGTTAAGCTTGTGTGTCTGAATTTTTATTTAAAAGAGAAAAAAAGATAAACAAAAACTGAGTTTCAAAATAGGTAAGTAGGACAGTTACAATAGTTGATACAATGTGTATTGTTATCTTCCTACTAATTAATCAGAGGAGAAAATAAAGACATGATATGCTGTCTAAATAATATCACAAAACACCCTGTTCAAAGAAGTGACTGATGGGCTGGGGAGATGGCTCAGTGGAAGCACAAGGGCCTGAGTTCAATTCTCGGTTCTGCAAAAGAAGCAAACCAAAAACCACAACATTCCCCTCTATGGAATATGTGGGCTCCTCAAAGGGGAATAGCAACAAAGAACTGACAGAAGCTAGCAGTGTAACTATTGTAAGATGTATATAGATAGATAGATAGATAGATAGATAGATAGATAGATAGATAGATATAGATAGATAGATAGATAGATAGATAGATAGATAGATAGATAGATATAGATATAATATGTGTGCTATAAAATGGAATCTCAGTGCTGTTTTAATTTGCATGCCTTGAATGCACAGGGATGTTGAACATTTTCCATATGTTTATTTGGCATTTGTATTTCTTCTTCTGAGGAGTGTGTATTCATCTCAGATGCTTAGATTGTGTGTCTGATTTATTTGACTTAAAGTTGGACTCAGGCGCATCCATTTGCTTATAAAGGGCACACATTCATTCTGATGACAGAGTAGATCTCCATTGTCTGTAAATACCACACTTTATTATCCATTCAGCTGTTGATGGATTTATAGGTCACTTTCAAGTTTCAGCTATAAATGGTGGTATATAAGTATCACTGTAGTATTTGTCTTTAACTCATTGGGTCATATATCTAGAAGAAAGCTTGGACAAAATTAAATTTCTAGTTTTAGTTTTTAGAGGAATAGCCATAATGATTTTCCTAAAAGCTGTACTAGTTTACATCTACAAATTTTTGTTATTACTTGAATTCTTGATGATAGCCATTCTTTCTGCAGTAAGAAGAAAATTCAGTTCTGTTTTACTTTCCATTTATTCTACTCCCCAGAAATGTTGATAAATTTCCTCTTCTTTAGTATGGTATGTATACATATTGATGTGATTGAGGATGTAGATGCTTGTAATTTCTATAAGCTTATAGATATTCATCATATATTTCAAGTTTTTTTAGGTAATGGTGATTTTCAATTTGGCACAGAAGGGCTTTGTAATTTCTAAATTTATGTTACTTTTTAGGCTAATTTAGAAATTGGCAGGAGAATTTATGTTTTGAAGCCTACATATGTTGCTTTCAAGAATATGAATTTTATTCTATCTGTCAATAGAGAGAAAAGGTAGATGGTCTATGCAGGCGTAATTCTCCCTCAAGGATAGGACAAAAAGCCCTGTGAATGATGAAAGTGATCAGCTTTAATTGCTTTGCATTCAGTGGCAGTGAATTCTTTTATGGAGTAAGTTGCTTAACTCCTTAAAACCTGAGTTAATTCATACCATTGTATCTATTTTGTAGATCTTAAAATTGAGATATATAAAGGTGTAATGAATTGTTCAAGATAAATCATGAGCTCAATGGTTTTTGCTTGTTTTTTGAGATCACCTAAAGTTTACCCCAATATGTAGCCCAAGGTAGCCTCAAACTTGCAGTGATCCTCTTGCCTCAGCCACTAGAGTTCTGAAATTATAGGTATGTTCCACTATGCCCAGTCAAGAGATCAGTTTCAAAATATTAGACGTGAGTAATATAGCATAAATCCAACAAATTCCTGTTCATCAAGTAGTTCTGAATATATTTTATGTAAAATACTTACAATTAGAGTACATTGCTCTGTTCACTAATTTAATCAGTGCCATAACAATTTCTATAGTGATATTTGTTAAGTTCCACTTTGATATTTTATTTCTATGAGTATATTCTGCATTCTAGCAAACCAAAAGGCATACTTTATTTCCTTTATATGGATATTTTTCATCTCTGTGAAGATTTAGAGAAAATGAAATATTGGCTCAAATGAAAGAGATCAATGTAAGTAAATATATAGGTCATTGCTTTTATTTACTTTTTAATTTTAATTTAATTTTATTTATTTATGTTAGCGGAACTGGGGGATTGAACTCAGGCCCTTGTGCTTGCCAGGGAAGCATTTATTCTACTGAGCCATCTTCCCTGCCCCTTAATTTTTATTTTTATATACTTTTTTTCGTATTTGGTACAGGGTCTTACTAAGCAGCTCAGACTTATAGTGATCCTCCTGTTTTCAGCCTCTCCAGTGCCTGGATTCCAGGCTTGCACCACTATGGCCAGTCTTGGAGGCTGGCTCAGAGTGCCTGGGGTTGGGGCTGGTGTGGAATGAAGTACCTATTGTTTTTATTTAGTTGGTTTTATAGTACAATTTCTCTGAAATTTCATTATACACATTCCTTTTAGTCTTTCATTCTGTATCCTTCCATTAATTATAATTTGCAATAGGTTACAATTACCCCATGTTAGCACCTTATTACTGTTCATCAGTTATGACATCTAGATCTGTTACATTTTAAAAATACAGAAAAAATAAATTCCAATAATAATTTTTCCCCTTTTCCCCTTTATAGATTCAAAGTGTAAAATATTCAAACTTTCAACTGAAATGCTGTTTTAATTGAATAAAGAAAACAAAAAGCAAACTTGGATAACTTCTAAGGTGTGCACCAAAATATTCAGTAGGCTGTAGTAACAAGAATGACCTTAAATGAAAATGAGATAATTAACAATGTCAGTATCCCCACCTTGTTGGAGAAAAATATGTGACATCAAATAAACTCTTTTTTTGCAATTTTGTTTTATTATTTTTTATTAATTTTATTGTAAAAAAATAACAATGAGATAGTTTCAAAACAGAATTGTAGGACAGTTACAATAATTAATAAGTTGCATAATGTTGTCTTCATAGTAGTTATTCATAGTACCAGATGCAGATATGATATCCTGTCCAAACACTCCTACTAATAAATCTTTCTTCTCATTGAATTAAAAAGATATACAGCTGTATATCTGTTCTATTTTGTATACACAGGTATAAAATAGTCTGTCATTTATTTTTTATTTTTATTTTTATTTTTATTTATTTATTTGAGGAACCAGGGAGTGAACTTTGGCACTTGTGCTTGCCAAGGAAGCACTTATACTACTGAGCCATCTCCCAGGCCCTTTTCCTTCATTTATATCCCCTTTTTGTTTAGTTTTGTCAGAGATTGTTATCCCATTGCCATTTAAATATTGTAAGTGCATGAATTCAGCAAAATAGTCCAATATAGTCTAGTAGTCCATAATAGTGGTGGATCCGTATGACTGGCAACGTCAGAAGTTGTTGGCTTGGGCCTTTTACGGCTTAGCATATTAATATGGCTTTATTTATTATACCTCATTTTTATACTTTTCAGTTGAATGGTTAAACCCAAGATTAAGCAAGTCCTATAAAACAAGAAATGTAACTTCTGTACATGGCAATGTCAGTCAAATCCTCTTAGGATTTACCCTGAAACCCTGTACCATACTTTATGGATTCTTTGTTTTAAAGAGGGGGAGTAATAAATGAAAACAAGAGACAAGAAAAAAAATGTCATAGGACTGTCCTTCTACAAGGCTGTATGTGGTTAGATTTCTAAATTTCTGTGTAAAATTATGTAACTGTTTATTCCTACTCTTTAATATTTTTATTATTTTTTCTTCACATTCTATAAGGATTTAAAGTTTAACATACCAGTACTTGATGGAAAATACCTTTACCATATTATGTCTAAAATTTTTGATATTCAGAGTAAAAACCAATAGAAACAACCACATAAGAAGAGTAACCGCAATTTGCATGGCACAGAATTTCAAAACATGAATAAAAATTTACCAATTATTATTATATTGCATATTTTCATTGTCAAGTCTGTTGTTCAGTTCAATAGTTACAGATATGCAATATTGGTCAAATAATTAAACATTAACTCTTAATTTCCAAAAAAAATAATTTTTTTCTTGTCCTGTTTTACTTTTCTTTCTTTCTATCATTTTATTTTTCAGAACCACGGATTGAATTCTTGCCCTTGCACTTGCAAGGCAGGCACTTATTCTACTCAGCTATCTCATCAGCCTTCACTTCTCATGTTTTTAAAATTTATTTTAAAAACAGCATACTAATTGATAAGATATTAGAAATAGTACACATTTAGAAGAACGAGATGACAGATATTCAACCATGTTTTGTATTGTACTTTGCTGTCTTTGATGTAGTTGCTCAGATAATAGATATTTGCATATAGAGTTAGTCAAAGTGAAAATTTCAAGCATTAACTGCTACTTTAAAAAAACTGATTAAATTTCATACTATCATCTCAGCTACCCTGAATTTATATTTGCGCGATTTTTCCCATTACCATTTTTCTTTTCCCTCATCTTCATTTTGTATTGCTTATGTTTTATTTATGTAATAGTTTAAATGTTTAAAATTCCATACTGAAAGCCAGGAATCACAGTGGAAATGTTAGAATTCTTTAATCTACTGATAGAAGTGGCATATACGAGGAATATTAATGGTTAATTATTAAACTAACTTTCTGTGGGATTCCCTAGTTCACAGCTCAGACAAAATCCACCAATCTGGCAATGAGTACATTTGAGGTACAGTCCATCCCTGTTAAATATGAATTCGAGCTCTCCATTATTCAAGATAGTCCTCCTATAACAAGTAAATGAACAAGCAAATCATTATAAATACAGAGAGATTCTTAGAAGACCACCAATGAAGGAAAAGCAACCATTGAGCTTACTTATCTATTTTCCATATTTGGACAACAGATCTGGAAAACAAGCAAGATACTGACATTGATATTTTCAGATTCAATCACAAATGACAGCAAATATCCTTTATTGTTTTAATGTACAATTTCAAATGTAGAGCCATTCTTATATAATTTTAAATAAAATTATTATATATCCAAGTACAAAATTCCTATTAACTGTGGAATGACTTTGTGTTCCTTATAAATATTTTCATGTTAATGAAAAACAATTAAATCTAAATTGATGAAATTGGAAGTATTTATAAAGAAATTATTATATGTAGTACTATTTCTCATTTCTATTTTTGATTTTATTTCTTATACATAACTCCAAATACTATTTGTCAACCTTCCATGACTGTCTCCATTTACCACTATGAAAACATATTGAAAGTCTTCTGTGAATAAAAAACCTAAGATTCAGACCCTAAACATTTAGTTAGATATTGCAAAAGGAAGCTCTTTCCTCAACTTATTTAATGAATGTTTGTTATATGTACAATATACTGTATATTCTCTGCTCAAAAACAGAGAAGTATTTAAGTAAGTAATGCAAGAACAAAAGCTTCTTGTGAATTAGATTATTTTAAAAATCATACCTAAAACATCAAAAACCAGTAGAAACCAAAGTAACATATAATATAGAAACTTCAGAATCAAATATTTATAGCTCTTTGCACTCATTGAAAATTAATTTTTAAATATATTTTACTTTTTAAAGAATAAAGAATAGCAGTAAAAATGGAAACAGAAACAAAAAATTTCACTAAACAAAGTAATAGGAATTCAACAATGGTTGCTGTATTACATAATATTATCTTCATATTAGTTGTTTAGGTTATCAAATATATTCATGAAAAATTGCTTTAAAACAAAACAAAAAAAAAACACAAAAAGTTATAAGAAATTAAAAATTAATAAGAATAATAAGGAAAAGAATTTATGGGGCCAGGGGGTTGGCTCAGTGGAATAAGCGCTTTCCTGGCAAGCACAAGGGCCTGAGTTCAATCCCCAGTTTTGCCACAAAAAATTAGGAAGAAAAGAATAAGCATTAACTGTTCCTTTCAAAAGTGCAGTAGAAATTAGCAGTAAAACTATCCAAATTTTCTGAATATAGACACAGATATATCTTTTCCACTTCTTTCTTTTATCCTTTTTCTCATTTCTGTTTCATGTACACTTCTGCTACTTATTTTTTTAACAAAATGGTCCTTTATTTATATCCCCCATTTTTGTTTTCTTTTAGAGAAAACAAAAGAAAGATGAATGTTCAACTGCTGTAAGAGAAGTTTTATTTGGAGGTCTTTAAATGACCTTTTCATACTTGATGCCAGACCAAAGATTGTAGGTACTTGGATTCTGCAACATTACCCGATATTTCATTTTACTAATGGGTTATCAGCACAACTGGCAATTGTTCAAAGTTTCTGACATACACCTTTTACAGTTCAACATATCAACCCTTTACTTTTATACATCATGGTTACAGTTTTCTCCTGGATAGTTAAGACCAAGTTAAAGCAAGACCTATATAACTAAAAGTGTAACTTTTGCTATGTGGCAAGGTCATTCAAATTCCCTCAGTATTTACACTGAAACCATGTACAACAGTTTGTAGATATTTTGTGAGTGTCAGACATCTGAATGAGTCAAGGCCATTGGTTGACAAATTTTCTCTTTGTGAAAGCTTGAGAGAGAATGTTTTCTCTCTAGGTGACTCCCCTTAGGCACATTACACATCATCAGTCACTTTCCTCTGTGGCCCCATAATTTCCTTGACCAGAAAATTTTGGACACCACTGAGTTATATGATGTCACAGCACAGGTTCTCTTATAACCTGAGTCCACACTGATCTTGAAGGGCTAGGGCCAAAATGTTCGCTCTCCTTGTAGCCCTTTTTTCTCTATTTTTTTTTTTTTTTTGGCAAACTTTAGTTGTTAACCATCCAGAAGAGAAGCTTAATGATATTATTACCCTGATTCAGAGGCAGTTGAGCTTAACATTACTATCTGTCTGAATATCAAATGCCTTAGACACAACATGGAACTGGCACTTTTTTTATACACATTTACTTTAAAGATAGTGTAGCAATAATCAAGATGATATTAGAAGTTGTACACATTTAGAAGTCCAAAATGATGGGTATTTCAAGCATTGTTTTAGTATTACACATTGCTATTCCCAGTGTAGCTGCTTATTTCGCAGATATCAGCATATATAGTTAGTTATGGTGAAAATTCTACCCATTAACTGCTATTTTCGAGAACCTGATGGAGATTCTTAGGACCTTTTCTCATCCATCTTGTTTACATGAATGTTTGTCTCATCCATATTTGCTAGCTTTTCTCTTTGTTCTCCCTTTGTTGTATAATCCTTACATTCTTGCTTTCCATAACTTATTAAAAGAAAATATTGTAGCAAACAGGTTATCAATCTCAATAGAAAGTACATTTCACCATCAGTGTCACATTATTATTTTTCTGCTTTCAGACTTTTAAGACTATGGAATAGAATTATAGTCTAATAAAAAGTCAAAATGATGCAATATAATATGTGCATAACTTTTAATTGATTCAGAGTAATGGATTTGCAGTTTTGTGTCTTGCAGAAAGAAGAAATACTGAGAACTATATAAATGTGTAAATTTTCTTAAGATAAAAATGGTTGCTATGTTTAATGCTGTCATTTTAACCTGTAGTAGTGTAGTTGTATACCAATGTGGATACTTAAAAATATTGCCCAACTGTATATGTCTTACCCACTAATAAATATCACATTCAGCAGGTCCAACCTTGTTCTTCTTCAAAATAAATAGGGAAAAATACAAATTAACTAAGAAAAAAACAATTTCACATATAAAAACCAAAGTTGCCTAGCAACATCATTTAGCCACCTGTGGTTAGAGGTTCATATTTATTAATATAACTAAAATTAGAACAATACAATGACTTCATTTTGTTTAGGTTATATCATCTCTTATTGTTGAGATATGCTCTTCTCTTTACTTAGAATACTTGAATATTATTTTCCTAAAACATAACTATAGATACAATTTCCAGTACAGAAGCTTGAAAATGAAATTGGGGAAAAGATTGTGCTTTGTATAACTTGTCTACTCAAAAGCCTAAAGCACTTCACCTCAATTCAGTGAAAAAATTGCCTTATTTTATACCAGATAAAACAGTGGATTTTAAAAACACCCATGTCTTATACATACTAGGATTTTACCTAAATTTTCTCATTTAATGTGAATTTCCTGTGGCTGACATGACTTTCTTTCTTTTTTCTTTTCCGTTTTCATTTTCTTTCGTTTTTTTCGGTATGGGGGAAAAAAAGGAAAGGCAGTAAACTACCTTTCATTTCGTCATCTCATCGATTCCAGGATGGTATATGCCTACACTTCGAAGTCTAACGGGCTCTGTTCAAATTTCACAAAATAATGAAGACTCCTCTATAGGGCTTTACTCCCTTTCACCTAGGGGTTGTGCCCTTTGTTTTATTACCCACTTGTCATCTCTGTAGTTCAATAATATGCCAGCAACAAGAGGTAGTGCTACATTCAATAAATGACTTGAAATATAGTGACTTTAGAAACTTTTTAGAGACCTTTAATATGTCTAATGGTAGAAATCTAAGAAGGTGTAGCCGAAGAATAGTGGCATTTTGAGACACACCCATGAGCCTGACACTTGTTCCAAACACTATCTTGACATTAAATCCACACTATTACTATTTTAGTCTGTGTACCTAGAGCACAATAAGGCCCATAACGGACAATTCTTTGTATTTAACTAAATAAACTGTGCTTTTTCTGTTGTTTAAGCTGAGCATGTCAGCCATTCCTCATTATTAATGCATCAAATTGCCTCGGTACCACTCTTTTCCTTCCCCAGTACCAGATTCTCTTCAACTTTTTATTTATTTATTTATTTTTTTTTTAGTGGAACCAGGGATTGAACTCAGGCTCTTGCACTTGACAGGAAAGCACTTATTCCACTGAGCCATCTCCCTGGCCTGATCTTTTGACTTTTAAGATGAACCTGAGTTTTAAATTCAGAACTATGGAATTCAGCTTGAGTTATTGTATTCCTTTGTCTTGCTATCAAACTTGTAACTAATTACTAAATCTTTTCATTCTTCCCTCTCCAATTCTACTTTGCTATATAGAATTTCCCATGACTCATATCCAAATCATTATCACTGCCTCTTCACTGTTGGTAGAAAATCAGTGGTCTTGAATTTGCAATCGATTTAATTTAGTGACATCAGTATAGATTGTATAATATACCTACTGGAATGAATATGCTCAACAATGACCCCTACATCATGAAAAAAACGTTCATGACAATGAGAGTATCATCTTAAATCCTGTTGCAACTTATATTTCTTTCCAGCAACATTATTCACCATTTTGCTGAGCCATATCTTTCCTTTATGATCATTAAGAATATTTTGTGCTTCTTTCATGAAACATTTTTCAGTTGAGAGATCATAAGTGCTACACACCCATAAGCATTTTATGTCTTTAAACTTCATTACTACATATTAATAGTACTAATATTACCACTTCTTATGGACAGTTGGCAATTTTGTACACTCATATTAATTTCTGATTTTTTTTGGTGGAGCCAGTGATTGAACTCAGGCCCTTAAGCTTATTCTACTGAAGTATCTCCCCAGCCCAATTTATGCTTTTAATTCCCTTCCTTTCCCCTCCAAGTCTCCTTCCTTGCCCTTCCTTAGTCTGTCCTTCCATTTCATGACCCATTTTCATTTTAAAAAGATTTGTCTCCCTATTCCTATCATTTCTATTTCATTGTTTATTTATATTTTTGGATTTCTTGTATAAAAATCAATGTTATACTTAAATTCTCTGTTTTATATAGTTCACTTAATTTTAGGGTCTCAACATGTTTCTCTTTTCCTAAAATAGCTCCAGTTTTTCATTCCTTATGTTACAGTAGTAATGTATTGTATTTGAACACCATACAATCTTATCCATCTGTCAGTTGATGCACAAATAGGTTGTTTCAAATATTTAGGTACGTTTTCATGATAAACTATCATTCAAGATT
>PVKA01033324.1:0-24500 GCA_004027165.1 Ctenomys sociabilis
TTGCTCTCTGTGAGAGCTTGACAGAAAGTTTTCTCTTCATGTGACTCTCCCCAGGCACATTAGAGAACTTCAATCTCTTTCCTCTGTGGCTCCATAATCTTGTTCAGAAAATTCGGAGCTCCCCTGAGTTTCATGATGTTGCAGTACAGGTTCTCCTATGTCCTGAGTCTTCACTGGCCTTGAAAGGCTAGGGCCAAAATGTTGGCTGACCTTGTGGCTCTTCTATTTCTCCAACTCTGACTTGTGATCTTAGGTTGTTAACCATCCAGAAGAAAAGCTGATTAGTATCCTGCAGCATATGCCATTCACTTTGCCTTATCTGACTCAATTGATTTTAGTTGTTGTACGTTTCCTTTTGTATTACTGCTTTTCGCTTGTTATACTAGGGAGACTATACGTTATTTAGGCATGTGTTTCTGGTTTATTTCACTTATGAGTATATTGCTGTGGAATGCTGGACTGTGTTGGACTGTGGTGTCGAGTTCAAGCACCTAAGTTATTTGAATGACAATGGAGTGCCTACCTTTGACAGGTGTAGACAAAGGACGGGGTATAGAAAGAAAAAATCATGATGTGTGTGTGTATACACAGTACAGTTGGGATAGATAATGCTGTGCTTCTACATAATCCTATGAGAGGCAAGATCTGCACTAATGGTGGTTGGACAGGATATTATGTTGGCTTCTAGTATAACGGTCATCCACTAGGAAAATAATTATTGAATTTTTGATATAATTCAGGTATAAAAAATAAGATAAGTAAGCAGCTACACTCTTAATTTACTGATAAGAGACATCTGCTAAAATAATATCTGTAAATATAATATCATGTATGCACCTTGTACGATAGCAAAACATTATGAAAACAGTTTGCAATGTATTAATTTATCGAATCTGTCTTGTTAAGTTGTCTTGAAACTGTCCGATTGATATTTGTATTTCAATAAAAATAAAAAAAATAAAATAAATAAATAAATAAAAAATAAAAATAAAACTGCATGAAGTTTGGAAGGGTCACCTCGACAGAAATCATGGCGAACACCTTAGGACTGTAATATTAAGAAGAATTGACAAGACACAGATGGTTAAATACAGTATGGTGTTTCCTACTGAGTAACAAAAAATATGCATAAAGATTAAAGATCAATTATTTCCAGCAGCAGCTTTTACAAGAGAATAGAAAACAGTAAAATAAAGCATTAGAAAAAACAGTTTCTCTCAACAAAGTAATAGGAATTCAACAATGCGTGTTATATTGCATATTGTTATCTTGTATAAGAATGCAAAATTGGTCAAAAAAATTTAAAAAGAAGCAAGAAAGTTAAGCATCAACTGTTCCATTCAATAGATCAACAGAAATTAGCAGTACAATTATCAAGCTATTCTATACATCCCTTCCCTCTTTCTTTTCTTTTTCCCTTCATCCCAATTATTCCCTCCCTTTGAAAATTTATTCTTCCTTTCTCAGTATCTGTTGTACCTTTAAGGTTTTAATTACTCTTACATGTTCCTATACTACAGAGACAATAATGCAATGTACACACATGCAGATCTGATTTATTTCACTTAGGAGTATAATCTCTAATTGCATTCATTTACGTATAAAAGCCCTGAGTTTATCTTTTTGTTAAATAGCTGAGGAATACACCACTGTACAAAAATACCACATCTTTTATGTCTATTCGTCAACTGATGACATTTGGGTTGGTTCCAAGATTTATCCATGACAAGTGGTTCTTCTATAAAGATGGTGAGCATATGTTTCTGTGGTGTGATGTTTTTAGTTCTTCTGGAAAAACATCCAGGATTGGAATAGCTGAGTTGAATGGGACCTCCAATCCCAATTTATTGAGAAATGGTCACATTTCCATAGTGGTTGAACCAGCCTGCACTCCCTTCAACAGTGAAGAAGGGTCCTTTTTCCACACAGCCCTTCTAGCATTTGATTTTGCTTGAATTCTTAATGAAAGCCATGCTTTTCCTGAATTTGTCACATAAACCAGAAGGCTCAAGTTACGTTTCTATACTTAAAGTTCAGCAATGAAATTTTTAAAGATATTTTGATAGTGAATGTTATTTTAGAAAGAATACTTTTACCAACCCTGTCGTATCATATATCTTCTCATGTCATATCATTTTATCTGAAGGACCCAGTTGTTTTCCATCTAAGCTCATTTGTGAGAATAAACTGGAACCTCAAGTCTCAGTCTGAAACTCATGGAATATTAAATTGGTGAAAAGTCTTTATTTCAATTCACCTGTTTCTGATTTTGGTTTCTGAGATTGGATTTGGATCTTTGCTTGGCTATTATTATTTCAGAGATCAGATTTATCTTTTAGAAGATAAACAATAACTACATGACTCCAACCTTGAATTTCATTTCCTTCATATGAATCCAATTTACCAGTGGCCTCATGACATCTTTCCCCCTTCACCTTTTTCAGGTTTACCTGATGAATATGTCCTATCCTCACTAACCATAAATGTGTTTCATGACACAGATCTGTGTTTTTCCTAATGGTGTAGAAGAGTCTAGGAATTTTTACCCTGGTTAATGTTGTATGAACCCATGCATAATTTTTGCATTACATGCAAAATAATTCCAAAGGGCTAGTTAAATTTTGGTTTAAATATTAAGTTAAAAAATAGTATGTAGTTCAATACATGGTACCACAAAAAATATGAAAAACTAATAAATTCAAAATATTTACAAAAACTTATAAACAGTATTTTAAAAACAGTGAATCTTAATGGATTGCTGATATTTTAATTTCTCAGTGATGTGAATTCCACCTTATTTTAATAAAATGTAAATAAAAAGTATTTTTAAAATTGTTTTTTTGAATAAAGTGATATGTAAATTTTAAAAGCAAAGGCTCTACTTTAAAAGTTGGTCTTCAGATGAGTTTTTGTTTAAGCTAAATTTGCTGTTCTAAAGGACAAATAGCCGATTTTACTCCCCAAAATGTCCTTTAAATCTCTAAGCTTAACAGGAGACTCAGTAAATTGATAGAGGAGAACCAAGTAGAGGATTAGAATATAAATAGCAGTCCTAAAACAGTAGTGCTGATTTGAAGATTTAGCTGTAATATTCATCCCATTATTAGAAAGCTATTACTTTTTCACAGACATTATTTGTCATCTACCGTTGCAATCAGACCGCATTTCGGGTTGTACTGATTGTTTGCTCAGGAATGAGATATACTCATAGTTTTATATATGTTCTCTTCAATCTGTCTTGCTGCATCATGCAGTGCTTTAAATACATTTTATCTCAGGCCACAAGGCAAAACAAGAGCATGAGAAATTAGCTTATAGTACTGTGGTTCTTTGATTCTAATTTTAGTAACAACTGATTTGGAGACCAAGTCCAAGACTAAGCTACGAAACTGCAGCATTACAAAATTCACTCAGGAGAAGGGGACCGTAAGCCCCTACCAGTCCTGGGCTGCCTGAACCCTACAGTTAGGATCACTAATGCCTTGGTATGTTTAGGAGGTTTGCTGGCATTTGCAGCTAGACCAGGGAATTTTTCTGTTGCATACAATCAATTTTAAGAGTCCTAATTTCAGACATAGTCACTTTCTGCTCATGATGAATTAGGACACAGAACATCAACAAGACATGACCTTGACCAGGAGAGAAATTAAATCACTGCGCACATTCTAAAAATATGAAGCATCTCTGTGTTCCTGCTACTAGGAGCGATTGCTACTTTTTAGCAATTACAGCTTCACCACTACTCTAGTATTATCCTTTCCTGGGTAAGAAATGTCCACGGTCCCTAAATCATTGGATGCAGAACGAACTCTTACTAATGTGAACTCTTCCCCAAATCACATAACCAAAGTTGAACTGTACAACAAATTCTTCCCAATACTCTCTTACTGAGACCACATTTCTTCACATGTGCTTTCTCCCTCCCTGCAGTCAATAATAAATCCAGCCTTTTCTACTGCTGTGTCCCCAATTGTCATTTTATGGAAGACCCTGTGAGCCATCCGATATAACTGTAATATATGTCCTTAATGAAATAAACTTTGCAAATAATACCATGTAAAATCTATCGAGGTATACAATTAAATTTAGAAGTCAAACCTGGTTATTATTTTGATTATCAGTGCTAAGTGAATCATCTAAGGCATACTTCAATATTCTCTCTCTAGACAAAAGGAAAGAACACGAAAATTCCAAGGCATTCTGGTAGAAGAGTGTACAATTATTTTCTAAATCGTTTGAAAGACATCAAAATGAGCCTTAAAATCAAAGTTGGTATTTCCTGTCAATACAAGAGCTTATTAAATATAGTATTTCCAAAATTTATTTCTTGACACATTATTTCTATCAAGTAGTTATAATTTTAATTAATTAATTTTATTGGTGCATTGTATATATCATGATTATATTCATCATAGGAATTTTCACCTGTTCATGATACATCATGATTCTCTTTTTTTTTTAACCATTCTCCTGCTCTCCCTTTAACCCATCTTCCTTCCTCCTAAGTTACAAAATTTTTTCTTTTTTTCTCCTTTCTTACTTCTGTTTTTCACTTTTACCTTCAACTCTTTACAGACTCTTCCAACGTGTATAAGGGGCAAGGCACTTCCCAACTCATTTTATGGGGCTGGATATAAAAACCCAGACAGGATTTTACAAAGCAAGAAATGGGTAGATTCAGCCATTCATTAATAGGAAGGTCAAAATGCTCTACATAGTAGTACAAAATTATGCACTATGACAATAATTGCAGAAAGTAAGACCATTTTACAGATAATCATGCTTATCTGTAAATTTAAAGGGATTTACATGAGTTTCTCCAATTTTTTCATTTTATAACTTTTTTACTTATGTCTTGTTCAGTTCAGTGTTAGATACTTTAATAATCAGGAAAATGGAGGGAATATCCTTATGCTGTTTACTGCTTAAATTCTATTCATTTTATATTTGTCCAAGTAAATGTCACAGATGTCTGGATATATTTTCTTCTACTTGCAAAAAAAAATCTTAAGTTATGTATTTGGTATATAGACTTGCTGCTCAGCTCTGACTTGTAGTGGCTCTCTTGTCTCAGTCTCCCCAGTGCTGGGATTACAGGCATGCACCACCATGTGCAGGACCAGGCTTAAGTGGCTGGGTCCACATGGCATATGGTACCAGGAATCAAACCCAGGTCCTTGCCCTGGCAGGGCAGGTGCTTAGACCACTGAGCCATCTCGCCCACCCACTTGCAAGATTCTAATTCTGCCATGAGTCTCAATTAATGTGATATTAAGGAAAACCTCATTGAGACAGTATTATATCTTAGATCTGATTAGAATTTCTTTCTTTTCAGACCATAAGAGATTTTGCTGAGGTGAATTCGGAGCTGAGTCAGCTTGTGAAAGATTAAAGTATGATCCAGGCTTATTTTCAGGTAGCATCTATTATTCAAATAAAAAAATGAGAAAATGGTAAATTAGTGCACCTCCATTATTTGCTAATGCAAGGAGACTTCGACTATCATTTTTTTCATGAGACTCATCACTATATTGAAACTTACTTTATGTTTTTGTGCATGTCTTTATTCAATTCATTGATTTTATTGCTCTAGATGATAGCCTTACAATCACAAATGAACAAATACATTGATAGCTGTTTGCTTTTAACAGTCTTACAAAACACATTTCAATTCAATTAAACTGTGTTTTTCTTTTAAATCTCTCTGCTCAGTTCTATGAAGCACTATGCAAAGATTTCTAGGTCGCCTTCTTCAAGTACGTTAGATTTTCCTCAGTTACCTATAGTACTCCTACAATAGCTACCAGATATGACAGTTTATTTCAGTCTTTGACTTCTCAGTACCAGTTCAGGTTACCAGGGATGGCTTTGAAAATCATAGGCTAAGACAGTCTGACAAGTTTGACAGCTTGGTAAATGTGCCACGTGATTAGCTCAGGTATTTTGTTGATGGAGAAAAAAAAACATGATTGGAGGTTTTGCTGCTTTCAGTGTTTTGTTTTTTGTGGGATGAGCTGAACTGTATTTTTTTTTCTACTATTTTGTGGGTTGTTTGACTTCCATGTGTTAGAATTTAAACAACAGCTGCTCTCAGATACATAATTAAGCAGACATCTGAACTTTGAGAAATAAGATAAGTGATTCCTCTATGATTTTATTGGCTTAAAATTTCAGGATTTGAGATTATAATGCTGCTTTTCATAGTTCTTTTTTTTCCTAATTAAAAAAAGTATTTTATTTATTTATTTGGCACAGGGTCTTGCTATGCAGCTTGGACTCATGCTGATCCTCCTATCTGGCCTTCTCAGTGCTGGGATTATAAGGTCTGTGCCACTATGCCTAGTTTTGGGGGCAGGAACTGCACACCTGAGCCATAAAGTCATGCACTACTGAGGATTGAACCTGGGCCGTTGCACTTGCCAGGCATGCGCTTAGACACGGAGCTATCTCCCCAGCCCTCTTTCTGATTTCTGAAGGCAATTTATTTATTGTCTACTCCTGATGAAAAAATGTATAGGTTTTATGTATAAATAGCTATGATGTATTGACAAGACAGAAGGTCATTCAGTAGCTGTCAGTAGACTCATCTTTAATCATAAGGAGATGATGTAAAAATTTCAACAGTAAAGTTAATCAAAAGAAAGACAAATGGAATTAAATCCTTTATTTATTCTTTTATTTTGTTCAAAGCACCCTAGACAAAGACCTGAGAGGTGTGTGTGGCTTCTCCTGAGCCTATTGTCCACCTCAGCATACAAAACAAGTCACTCAACTTTTTGTTGTTCAGCTTCTGTGTGTTTGTTCCCAAGTTTAAAGGTGGGGCAAATTATTTTTAAAGTCACAGGTTTCATTGACAGCTACCATTTTTTTCATGACTGAGTGACCATAAAACACTACTTAACTTCTCTCAACTCAGTTAAACCTTTTAATGTTCTTAGGAAAAGGCTTTGTCCACATCTATGCTTTACAGTTGAAAAGAGTCTAGCAGAAAAGAAGTACGTTGTTCATGGTGAGACAAGTGCTCACAGATGCAGCTAGAAATCAAACTCATTCTGTGTGGTTCCAGTTCTCCTCCACTGTGTATGCCTACTTCAATAAGAGGCAGCATGTTTCTTCTCTAAATGCACGTACTGTGGAGCAGTTTGATCACAATTATACTCCAGACACGTAATGATTTGCTGAGCAGCCTTTAAAATGCCATTCTGCATTTTTGTATATGTGCGTGTGTGAAATCAACTATTGAACTCAGGCACTTGAGCTTGCCAAGGAAGCACTTATTCCACTGAACCATCCCCCCAGCCCTAAAATACTATTCCAGTCTCTGTGCCTTAGCTTTATGTTCTGAAAAGGAGCTAGTAATTTCTCTTTCATGAGGCTGTGGTGAGGTATGTCATAGGGTAATAATATCATTAAGTATCTCTTCTGGAGGGTTAATAACTCAAGTTTCTACAAACTAGAGAAAAAGAGGGGCCACAAGGACAAACAACATTTTGGCCCTAGCCTTTCAAGGTCAGTGATGACTCAGGGCATAAGAGAACCTGAACTGTAACATCCTATAACTCAGTTGTGCCCCAAATTTTCCGATCGAGGAGATAATAGGGCCACAGAGGAAAGTGATTGATGGTGTAGGGTGTACCTAAAGACAGTCACAAGGAGAGAAAACATTCTGTCAGGCTTTCACAGAGAGCAAATTGGTCAAGCAATGGCCATGACTCATCCACATGGCTGACACAGACAAAGGATCTACAGAGTGCAGCCCAGGGTTTCAGGGTAAGACCTGAAGGGATTTGACTGCCCTTGTCACATATAAAAGTTACATTTCTTGTCATATAGATCTTGCTTTATCCTGGTCTTAACCATCTAGCAGAAAAGTATGAAAACGAGGTATGAAAAGTAAAGCCATATCTGTATGCTGAGATGTAAAAGGCTGAAGTCAGCAACTTCTGACTATTGCAAGTCCTATGGATAACACACTGCTATTATGGACTGCTGGACTATATTGGATTGTTTGGCTGAATTCATGCACCTACACTATTTAGATGGCAATGGAATGCCCATCCAAAGCTGAACAAAAAATAGGGATATAAAAGAAGGACCATTAAGTATCTGTATATACAAAATGGTTAGGATAGATATACAGCTACTTTTTCTTAATTCAATGAAAAGAAAGTTGTGTACTAATAGTGTTTGGAGATGATATTATGTTTGCATCTTGTAATATGAATAACCACTATGAAGACAACAATATGCAATGTATTAATTACTGAAACTTTCCTACTAATCTCTTTTGAAATGGTCCTATTACTATTTGTTTCTCAATAAAATTAATAAAATTTTTAACAAAATTTTAGACAAAGTGCTTAGGACAATACTGTGGTCAATAAAAATCTCATGGTACTGACTGCTACTACTACTTTTATTGCTCTTTTAAGGAGATTACTATGAGCATAAAAATCACTTCATCTATAGATGGGATTTCAATGCATAAACTACATCTCTGTTAACTACTATACACTTGGCATGATGAACTATCCAGTTCTGGTTTAAACTGGAGTTCTGCAAGTCAAATGGAATTTCAATCTTCCCATAATAGGCATGCAGATTTGATTTAAAAATTGAAATATAAAATCTTTTGATTCTATAAATGACTTTACCAAGGACTCTGCCTCCTATCAGTTACATGAGAAAGTTCATTGTCATGTTACATCATCTATAAGAAGTGGACAGTGAGCTGCAAAGCGTCAGAATGTGTAGTACTTCCCCACCTGTGCCCACATGTACCCACAGGTAGGACTTGATTCAGTACACGTGTGCCCTTCTGTATAGTGTGGGTCCTTCTAACAAAATAGACACACGTCCTCAGTATCCATTGGGTTAAATTTATTTACCTATGAATTAATATATTTATTTATTGGGGCACTTTGAAAATTGGTAATATCTTTTTTTGTTCTACAAAGTATAAAGTTTAACTACATTGTGAGTGAAATAGTCTGTATTTATAAATTTGCTTTAAATTCAGCTGGCTTCTTTTACTCCATGTACCAGTTTGTGAAATTTCACACTTTTATCATTATGCTTGTCTTTTAGATCAAATATATTGTTTCTAGGGCACAAGAGATTACATTTTTCATAGAAGCTTACTGCAAGGATGCACAGGAATTTAGGCAAAGAAGAATCACTTCAGAAATGACTTTTTCCTCATCCTAGTTAGTCTGCATTATATGATGCTTTTAGAATAATACAGTGGGAAAAGAGCGGTCTACTTCCCTCCTTTACTGAGCATTCTAAAGGAGGATGTCAATGGTCTTCAGATCTCTGAAGACACCTCCCGCATCATACAAGATTTACTTTTTAGCAACCCTGAGCTCAGTTTGCAGGTTGAATCTTCCAGTCCCTGTTCCTTCCTACAATGTAACCCACAATTATAGGATTGGTTTCCTGGTACAGCAAGCTGTGACAATAGCAGTTGTATACAAAGTAGGAATTGATCATTGTGTCTTAGTGGAGTAAGTGTCCAAGGGTTGGTGTCCTTGGGTTTTTTAAATCAAGTTTTCTGCTGTTCTCTTTCAGAACTGTTTCTTAAACATGTTATTTAATCTCAGCCCTAATTGTACTGATTATTTTCAACTGTGTATATTTATCAAGATGTATACCAAATTGAATGAGCAATTAGGAACAATTCAACCACACTTTCTTGGATGGTACATAAGGCATGTGAAAGTTTGTGGAGAGACTCACCTTCTTGTTTGATAATAAGCATTTAGTTTATGTTTTTAAAAGAATACCAAGATAGCCTAGACCAGGGGTGGTGAAACCATAAGCATGCATGCTACTTTTTTTTATTTTAAGACAAAAGATGTTAGGGAAGAAGTTTTTTGTGTTGTTTTATTCTCTAATTATAGCATTGGCTATATTCAGTTTTAATTATAGCATTGGCTTTTTGTGATAAATAAGTGGCTTTTGTGTTATACTGTGGGTACTCTTCTCTAAAAGATTGGTCATTACTGGACTAAGGTTTGTTTTATCCTACAAATTTATTCTGACATATTTTATGCAAAGAGAGAATACATTCTGATTACAGGATGGTGCATTAGTTTTTACCAAAGTAGGTGTTTCTACCCTGTTTTTATTAGATTGAAACAAATAACGTATAGGAAGTACTGAGTCTAAAACTCAAACTAGAAGACTTTTTGTTTCTTTTAAGAATGTGTAGGTCTTTCTTATAAAATTTAAAGTCACTCAAAATCAAGGCTCATATATTTATGCAAAACTGTCTGTCTTTCCTAGATATATTTAACCTTGTTTTAATTATATTTGGTTGTCTTTCTTTCTGACTTTCACAGATTTCATCATTTTAGTATTATGGTCTTCTTTTTGCTTTTGAAAATGAAAGGGAGAACTTGTACAAGCAGGACATACTGAGAAGCATAAAATTCTCAATTGCCTATGATATGGACCAAATATAATTACCTAGCTTGGAATCCAGCTAGGGACGTTTGCTATTGGAATTTTAATGTCAAGCAACAAGAGACCATACTTTCCTTTGAAAACGTCATGAGCATGTGTCTTATCTGTCTTTAGAAGTAATGCTACGGGTTTTAGTTTGCTTTTTCAATTAATTCTCTTCAATCATTCTATTCTCAACATAATTGTACTGCAAAATGTTCTTAAAGTCAAATCTGTACATGACTCCTATTTAAAAGTAGTTTCTCTCTTCACTGAGGGATTTTGGAGGAAGAAGTGTAGCTTTGAAGGTCAACTGTATGTCATCCCAATATAATAATGTGTATTTCTAGTTGTCAGTGATCCCCACAGAGTTAAGTAACCATAATTGATGAACTAAAGGTATTCTATTGATTATCTATTTTTATATTCTATTTTAGTGTAGTTTGTGTAGTCAGTAATTTGCTTCTTTATTTGTTAGTTCTTTTATTACAATAGTTTATTAGAAAAGTCATAAATCTAGAGATACAATTAATAGTACACACTATTTACTTCACCATAATGCACATTCTGTTGACTTTACAGAATTCATTTTAGGATTATCCCATCAGAAATCAATGAGAATTTGATGATAGAAATCCATACTGAATCTGATAAACTTTTGATTGCTGTAGTAGAGTGACTAGTACTTGAATGGTAAACAAATGTCTTGTTTTGCTGACCTCGCTCCTGCCATACGAGAAATTTTTCTTAGATCCCATGACTGCGTTTGCCTCCATCATCATATCTTATTTCAGATTTTATACTTTGCAGCTGATGCTGAATAACTTGGCTACAGACGGGCTCTTCTTTCTCCACCTGGATCAGTGGGCTCTTTGCAGCCCTTCCACCTGCACCCCAAAACCTCTGTCACCCCAGGACTTATTTCAGAGATCATTCCTCACGCATTATCATTGCTGACCTCAGTTATCTTTGCCTACTATCTGACTGTAGGTGTTGTTATTTTGTCCACAACCAGCACTAACTCTAGTAGCTTGATAGGATAATAGGAGAATTTAAAAAGAATTATTCTCATAGATTTTATAAGGGCCTGACTCATGCTGTTTGTAGTCCTACCCAGATGTTCATGAATTATACTTTAGGCCTGAGTAGAGACACCTGCTAATATTTCCAAAGAATTATTAACCAATTAAATGGCATGGATTATTATATTATATACTACATAGATGAATAATCATCCTTAACTTATTTGAAATTATTTTTGGTGTTTAGAAGAATTTACTGTCCACATGTGATAAATAACCCTTTACTGAATGATTTAATGAAGTCCTTCTCAAAGTGTCAAGACCAGCACTACAATTTAAATGAGTGCATATTACTCGTATGTTTATTCAACAGGCATTTGGCAAGGTAAATTATGTGTCTATTGTATACAGATCATGTCATTAAGTCTTCATTATGAGTCACAGAGGAGAAAGGACTGTCACCCAAAATTATACAAATAGAAGATATGATTCAGACTACCAAAGCAGGTCTGTTTAATTTATAATCCCATGCTTGTGTCACTGTATCTCAGTTTATTGTTCATCTGCTAGAAAGGTAAAAAAAAACACAGAAGAGTAATACACAAGTTGAAAATGAAAATGGATAGGACACGACAGAGTACTCCTATGAGTTAGGCACTCAGCTAAGTGTACCACTTAGGCTAGGACACAGTCGCAGTACTCTGAAATGAATATTATTGTTGGTAAAAGAGAGATGCAAATATCATGTCATGTTATTCAAAAAGTGTTAACCAAATTAAACTTCATTCCAAAGTTTTTCTACTTAAAATTCGTATGTTTAACCACAGGGCAACATGTAAATGGGATAAAGACTATCACAATAAAACGGAAAATAAATTGTTCACTTAAGTTTTAGGCAGAATAAGTTTATGAACTCAGGGAGTTCAAAGAGTTTTGCTTTAAATATATTATATCTAGATAGGATAAGAAGTATCAATTTTATTGGTTATATATGAAAAAAGTCTTTTTTAAGGGAGAGTTTAAAACATCTGTTGGAGAATAATTCTAGAGAGGAATGTGGACAATTTAGGGACACAGGTTTATTTTATCTAAGTACCTATTTTATTGGTACATGTTTCAGTTCATAATGTTTGTATTCATCACTTGGAGTTGGGGTGCCTACGTAACACATCTTAGCTGCTTGCTATATCAGCCTTAATACCTCCTCCCCTTAGCAATGTGTGCGAGCCCCTTCACATTTGAAACAAATCCATCTCCCTGCTTGCTATCGTCTATATTTTATTTTGTTATTTATTATAATGTAGGTTTCTAATATAAGAAAAACTATATAATAGTTAAGCTTGGGGTAAGAACTTCATGGAAAATGCTGTAAGGTAGAAGGGTAGAGTAGATAAAGACGTCTGTTACTATTTTGCATAAGAACATAGTTTGGACTCGAAATGACATTATACAAAGTTGTAATGAAAGCACTCGGGCCTAGATTAAGGTTTTATAATATAACTAGTTATAATAGTTATAAATGAAGTTTATCTAAATATCACTCCAGCTGAGACCTTCACTTTTATGGTTATAACAAGATGTCATTACTGTGAACAACACAAGGAATTGAACACTTCCTGCAATTATTTTTCTAATGCGTAACCTAAAGGCAAAGGCAAACAGGATAAAATAAAGTGACTTAGGACAAAATGGGTTAAGTTAAATTTATTTGTTAGGTAGTGCTTCTAACTTAAATTCACCACAGGTGAAAACCTCTAGCATGCACAAAGATATGTCTCATTGTAAAAAGTGATCACAGAAATTGTAGCACCAATTACATTCAGCAGTGACTTCATGTTATAGAAAAGACTTGCCCTCTGCCCACTTTGTCACTTTTGGCCATTTCAATGATAATGAGTTAATTACAACGGCCCTGTCCTCTCTCCTCTCCCCGTAGTTGCTCTTTCCCTTTGAACAAATTTTTCCCATTTCACAATACCTGAAGGGAAAAAAGAAAATAAAATACAAAATGTAGTTATGCTACTAGTTTCTTTTAGTTCATTGAAAAGAAAGATTTGCACTAACATGATTTGGAGAAATGTTTGTGTCCGTATCTTGTAGTCTGGGTAATTACTTTAAGAATAGCAATGTTGTAACTATTGTTCTTCTCTTATTATTTTGTTATGAAATTTTGTTTTATTTTCTCCATAAAATAAAAAGGCATTAGCAAGGTTTTATACTGAGAATGTTTTGTTCCTGTAATTTACAACTGATTGAAGTGATTTTATTTATGTCAAACTACACAATTATGTTTGAAAAGACTCTTTTTGAGACTTCACTTAGAGATAAGCTTTTTTAAAAGATAAAGACAAATGACCTTATTTTTGTTTCTGAGGACAATTGCTTTTCAATTCAACATAATTTTCACAGAAACTAATATGAGTAATACTACCTTTGACATACCAGCTTAATCGCCTTTGTTAGGATATGAGGATGAATACAGTGAATGATTTTTAACTGAGAGTCAAGTGGTGGTAAGAATCAATGTTTCACTTACCACGATGGTCTGAAGGTGCAATTTATTTTCCTGCAAATGACTCACATTTATATTTCTTATAGAGACAAGCATTCTTTGGTGTGCAAATGCATTTTCTTTGATCATTCATCTGTTGATGGCTGTGTGAGCCGCTTATGAGATTTAGCTATTAACTTTGGTGCTGCTACCCACATGGGTATGCATGTGTAACATGGTATCATTCACTCTTCTGGGAAAATATTTAGGTTAAATATGACATTGGTTTTCTTATATGAGAAATGCAGGAAAAAAAAAATAGAAGAAAATATGTGTACAGCTTCCCACACAGAACGCAGTCTTTATCTAATATACCCGTGTGCTACTAAACTGAACTAAAAATAAATGATATGTACACTGAAAAAGCAGGTAAAAGTACATAAAAGGAACACCTTTGTGCCCTATGCTTTGTGAAGCGAGGTGGTTTCCTTTATTTCGATGTCAGATATCTAGCATCAACTGTTGCATGTAGTTAAGGGTGGGTGGTAAGTAAATACTGAAAGCAATGCAGGAAAAGTAAACTTTTATCTTTTCTGAAAAAAAAACTGGTTGTGTTCTATTCATTCTTCCACCTTTCTTTCTTCTGTTTCTTTTATTTATTTAGTAGCTGGGATTGAATTCTTGTGCTTGCCAGGCCAGGCAGCAGCTTATACCACTGAGCTACCTCCTCAGCTCACCCTCCACATTTCTACTGTTGCCTATTATCACTTATTCTAAATTAAATAATTAACTTTTATCAAAATGTTAATCCTCTTTAGGAATGGGTAGCTCCTGGACTGTCTGTGTTGTTACATATACAAATGTAAGATTTCTTGGAAAATGTGTGCTGAATGGTGCATGATCAGGAGGAGGTGTTCATTCCCAGAGCTCGAGAGGTAACTATGTTCCTTAGGCAATGAAATCAAGAGCATAGGGACTGTGTCTTCTAGGGGAAAGTATGTTGCCTGTTTTTCCAAGGGAGGAGTTGGAAAATGAGCTGTTTGTAGCTTCATTTGTGATGGAATATATATATATATATATATTAGGGAAAGATCTATAGGTCTATAGGTGTTCAGGGTATCACTACTAGAAGGGACTTGTAGTGATCCACCTGTTTACATCCTCTCAAGAGCTGGGATTACAGGTTTGTACCATCATGTCCAGTCTCAATTGCAGGCATGGAGATCGAATCACTGTTCCCCATGTACCTGCTTACAGAATCTTTAATGTGCCAAACTGTTTGGCTGTCTTTTTTTCTTTTTTTTCAGAACCAGGGATTAAACTCAGGTCCTTATTCTACTGAGCTATCTCCTTGGCCCTATTTGGCTGTCATTAACCCTTATTGATAGCTTAAGATACCTGAGAGGTGATATCATTTGGGATTTCTTTTTGGTGAAATGTAATAGGGTTTTTTTTTTTTTGGTACTAGGGAATCGAACTCAGGACCTTGTGCTTACCAGCCGCTGAGCTATCTCCCCAGCCCTGTAATGTCATTTGTGGAGTTATCACTATATTACTTTTACAAAATTTCAGAAATCTACAAAGTTCATTTGTGTATATTATATTCAGTAACAGTATTTTAGTTACTTAAAATTTTAATTCTAAATCTATAAACAAAGACTAATGTCTATTTTTACTGTATTTGATTTAACTCACTTCATATTTAACATACACACATGAACTGTGGAGAGTTAGACAAAACACCAATGGTACAAATATGTATCTTTGCTGAATATGTGAAGCAAAGAAAATAAATGTATGTAGATATAGAATTCAATGAATTATATCCAAATGTCTGGTCTTAAGCATTTTGTTTACACGAAATCGACTATACTCAACTTTTTATATTGACTCTCATAATAACTGTGATGTTAGACATATTTTAGTTATTCTGGGTGGTAGCTCTCCACCATTTGTTCATCTTAAGGAGTGTGCTTAAGCATAAGTAAAGTAGCTTATTACAAGAAATAAATGTGATGGAATATTTTCTGACATATTCCCCCAAAATAAGTATCATATGAATTCTGAATAATGGTGTCCCACATACCGCATGGCCAAGACTGGGCGATCAGGTGGCCCAAGGTTGTCATCCAATATCTCCCTCCTCTAATACTACACTTCGTCATCTCTAAAGAAACATGCACGTGCTCCAAGTGAAATCCAGCTCTGTAAAATTTGGCATACTTTTTGTGATGATTGTCGCTCATTGGTATGTTCAATAAATCCCTTGTCCGTCACCTTTCTGCTGCAGATGTCTCTGTTTATTTCATTTTGAATCCCTAGCATTAGCTACTGAATCCTTTGCAGAAGGGATGAACTGATTCATTACAAAAGGTGACTGGACTTCTGGAGAACATGCTTGGTGTATAAGAAAAGAAACAGGCTTTTGCAAATGATGGTTAAGTTAATGTTCTGATGATCAACAGTAAATAATCAGGGAAGCAAATGATACAATGGTGAAGAAATGACTAGGCATAAAGAAAGTCACTGAAATAATTATTTTCTTTGCATTTATGCTATGATATATACTGTGCTATAATAAATAAAGTATTCATGAGTTAAAATTTTATTTATGCTGCAAGTATTTAACATTAAACAAAATATGCTCTGAGCCATATTAAATATTCAGGTGGTTTTATTTATTTTTTTCTCATTGTATTATATTTTATTTTGAAGAGTTAAAAACAAAAGCAAGAATAAAAATCAGAAACAGAAAGAAACAGGGTAACAAAAAAATATATGTTACAAATTTTAGATGGCTTTAATCTGAGTTTGTGGTTTTTATTTTTTAAATGATAGATTTATTGAATTATACAAAAATATTATTTCAGCAATCATATAAGAACAAGGGGATTTTGATTAAGCTATATGAAATCTAGAAACAACTCATCTTTTCCTCTGAAATGTCAATTTCTGATTGCTCCTTGGACACTATAGCCCATTGTAGTAAAATTCTGAAATTTTAATACACAGGACTCGCTATGCAAACTGTACTTGAACTGTAGTTTTACTTAAATAAAAAACTCCTAATTTAAATACTACTAAATTATTCACAGAATGTTTATTATGCATCCTAAACACTGTTTTTCTACATCTTTGGAAAATGTACAATTACATATATTCTAAGTTTAGTGGATTTGTTGAGAATGCAAATGAAATTTGCAGCCAAATAGCTCAGTGGATTAAAGCACTGCAAGCAAGCACAGGGGCCTGGGGTTCAATCCCCAGGTCTGCTGTGCCAGCCCTGCCACCGGAACTCCATGAGATGACAATTAAGACTGGGCATGGTACTGTGGTCCAGTAATCCCGGACTGTGGGAGATGTGAACAGGAGAATCACCGAATCTGATCTAGTAATATGACCCTAAACACCCTGTAGACCCTTCCCTAAAACGCAGGGGGAAGTCTTACAACTGTTTCACAAATAATGTATAAACAAGTTAGTCTACCAAGAATAGAGAAGGGAATCCTGCTAGCAAGAGATGTGGACACGTACACACACACACACACACACACACACACACACACACACACACAAAAGTCCTCTCATTGCTAATGTAATCTGTATATCATGTACATTTGAAAATATTATTTTTCAATAGTTCCAACCTCTGTAACTACCAAAACAATTTTTATACCATCAATATGAATTGAAATACATATGATGGCAGTCCTAAAGAGACAGTAATTTCAAGGTTGACTGATTTATAGCCATAAAATGGATAATAAAGTCATGGCGGCCAGAGCTGTGCTGATTTTTAGTTCTAATGTATCCACACTCAAAGTCATATGGAAAAAGACATTTCTTTTCTTAAAAATAAAGCTGGGTTTTGACTTTTGATTGATTTCTCATATATGAATCTTGAAGAGTGATAAAAGTTAATTTTTAGTTTAAATACGCAGGGCAATGTTTCTTGTCTGGAAATAGCAAACTGTATTTAATTCAACTTTAATTGTAGAATAAAAGAACTGAAAAAATAATGGAGATGTATTCCACTATCAACATAAGATATGGCAATGAAAGTAAAATGGAGGACAAAAAGTGTCTTTAAGGTAGTGAAATTAGAAAAGAGGTAATTGTCCACCAACATAAACCAGTTAGAATAAAAGTTTGATAGGGTTGGAGAGATGGCCTGGCCATCTAAGTGCCTGTCTGGCAAGCTCAAGGACCCAAGTTCCATCCCTGACATGTCACTCCAGCTGGCCCAGAATCCTGGGCATGAATTGCCAGATACAAGCATGTAAAATTGGTCCTAATGGTTTCAACTGAAAATGAATATATTTATTCATTTTGAAAGCATACACACATTGTAACATTTATATTATGTGTTAGAAGTGGTGCTGAATGTTTCAGTAGTGTTATCTTTAATAATAGTGAAGTTTTAAAATGTTTTAGCAATTGAGAAAACAGAGAAACAGAAGCATTAATTTGCCCAAGCGTACCCAACTTGCAGAGTAGAGGTGAGTCTCAACGACACATCTGTGGAGCTCAGAGTCCCCAAAACTATACAAATCCTAATGTTATAAAACTTTAAGAAATCTTTATTGTTTATATTGATTACCTGACTTAACTGTACTTATGTGAATGAGATTCCATATTACAAATCAAGAATTCATGGAAATAAAAAAGTTTTTCAAATTTGCCTTAATCTCCTATATACAGATTTGGTAATAACTGGCAAATATTTGGCCCCTTTTATATAGTTTCAAGATTAACAAATGAAAGAATAGAGTATGGATGTCCAAATGAACATAATCAAGGAGATGCTATTATCTAAGGTTCATTATTTACTGAAGCATGGCTATGACTGTTTCTTAGCTTTGTATTTGACACTGTGATAACTCAATTTTATAAATATTATAGCCATCCAGAGGATTATAGCTGCCCCATACATGGAACTCATTGGATTAAAAGTTGAGCTGAATAAGATAATAACTAACTTTGGATAATGGAGCATGTGTGATTTTGTTTTCATTTATGTGTTTGGTATAGGGTCTTACTATGCATCTCAGACTCATAGTGATTCTCCTGTTTTTAGGCTCCCTAGCACTGGGATTACAGGCATGTACCACCACTCCCGGACTCCTTTCTGGCTCAGCACATCCCAGGGTTGGGACCAGTGCAGCATGCGGGACTGGGGATCAAACCCTGGTCCCTGCACTTGCCAAAGCAGGAGCTTAGTTCACTGAGCCATCTTGCCAGCCCTGGAGTATGTGTTTTAAAAGGAGAAATCGATAGTGGCCAATGAAGACAAAGCCCCAAGCAATACAGATAGCAAAGAGCTGTTAGCACTAAAAGTGCTACAGCAGAAGTAATCATTAGTTAATATATGTGTTCATTGGATTTTTATCCTTTTTTAAATGCACCTTAGTAAACTAAACTTATTTTTAGACTAATTTTCAATTGTGATCTTCTTATATCCTGTTTTATAGCCAAAGGTTCTCCTTAATTGTAGGAACTCATTTCAAAAGCAAACATTTAAACACAAACTATAGAGTACTAACCTACTGACTGGTGAGAGATCAAACTCCAGCAACATTAGAAGACAGAATAAAATTGGACAGCTCAAAGAGGTGAATGGCAATGGAGTGTTCTGAAATGTCTATGCATTCTGTAAAACCGGTGGAACACTTCCAAGAGGGTTTATCTGAGGGGAAGGTTAATTACTTCAGATGGCTCTGCAATAGAGTCACAGTGCTGCAATCCCCTGGCAAGAAGTATAACCTTCAGAACAAGGGATGGAAAGAGCTCTGTATGAAAGGAAAAGTTATGACTCCTATAGAGAAAGTGATTGGACCTCTGTAACCACCTGCTCTGGGCACTGACAGAGTAAGAGCCCCATGAGAGCATCTCAATCATATCAGTTTCATTTGTAACTTATTTGGCAAAAATTTGGGGTAAGGAAGTCATTCGTCTTTATTTTTCAATGAATAGCACTCTTTTACAGATGTCAGATTTGGAATGAATGCCCATGGAATAATTATGCAAAACAAAAATTACGAGTATTACCCATAATAACCTGTGTACATTATATTCAACAGCTTGGCTTCTGAAAAGTTAAGCAGTCCTGAGAGTTTTTATCAATGTCACAGGTAAAGAAATGAGCCTAAATTATTGTCTCTCACAATAAGAAAACAACAAAATGTAACATTGATAACTCTATCTCCCCCAAATTTTATTGCCATTAATCCAAAACAAATTGAAGACATCAATTTAAAAAGAGTATTGGGCTGGCCAAATAGCTCAGCTGATTAAAGCACCTACAAGCAGATGCAGGAGCCAGGGGTTCGATCCCTGTGCTGGGGTGTGGAGGTGTGTGCCTGTAATCCCAGCTCTTGGAAGGCTGTAAATAGGTCGATCACTATGAGTCCAATCTAGCAGTGAGATCCTGAACACCCTATAGACCCTTCTCCAAACATGCAAAAAATAAAATAAAATAATATCATAAAATTGAATTATTAAATTTTCGCTTTTGAAGTTCTCACATAGTATTATCAAAGACACAATCTTTAATTACCATCTGAAGACTCAGGATTGTACAACATCCAGTACATATAGGCAAAGTCAGATAGCAGGTGCATAGAAATTTGAAGTATTTGATACTTGGCACTCAAGAAATTAATCACTTATGGGATAGAGAAATTTTCTACATTGAAATTAAAACCTTAATCTCTTATCTGTGAACCCCCATCCTTAAAATGAAGGTTATACTTTTTTCAAATTTATATATTCACTTACGTTCACTGTGTTAGTACTTTTTTCTATAATTTTGTGATCACTATCCTCTTTTTGCTTTCTACTTCTACATATATCTCATGAAGTGAAAAACATAAACTACTGAGTCTAAAGAGATAAAAAGATCAATTAAGAAATCTGTCATTCAAAGAAGAGAAAAATTGTGTTTGGTTTATGAAAAGAAGGCAACATTTTAGATAGAGGAATATGTCTCAGAACCTTTTAGTTAATGTGCCCTTTAAATATATATAAAAAGCATGAGCCTTTCTTGAAGTTATTTAAAATCTTAGGTTGCATTTTATGTGGTTTATCTAAAACAACTCATACTATGAAATTAGTTTTTTTTTTATATAAGTGCTTTTTCTACTTCCATTAGCCCTTCTTCAGAACTTTTCTCTGTTGGGTTATCTAAAGAGCCCTGGTGACTTCTCCTGTCAGAAAAGGCCCTTCACAAAATTTTGTTTTAAAGAACACCTTTTTCATCTTTGCATTCCTTCTTATGAACCTCCTTGTGAAAATTTATTATAGAATTTAAAATGTGAAGTCAAGTGCTGTCAATCAGAGCATTAGATGTGGGAGGATTACAAAATTATAGTCAACCAAAGCTACATCTATAATCAGATACTCTGCTTAATAATTATTATTCATATTATATATGTAGAGACACAAAATAAGCAGAATATTTACAGGGCACAGATGTATTTGCTATATACTTACCATAGTGGTTATTATTTTTGTGTCCTTAGTGAAAACAGAATAAGTTAGAATAAAAATGTGAGTAAACCTAAGAAAATATCCAATTCAGCGCAAAAGTCTTATTTCCTTCCTCTGTCACTTTTTTCTATACATATCTCTTTGTTTTTCTCTCTGTTTCTGTCTCTCTGTATCTCTTTGCCTCTGTTTCTATGTGCGTGTCTCCATCTACCTCTTTTTTTTCAGTACTGGGGATTGAACTGAGGACCCAGAGCTTGCCAGGCAGGCACTTATAGTATTGAGCTATCTTCCTGCTCTCCCACTTCTTTTGACTAGCTTGTTTACACTGTAACAAATCCACCTAAGAAGTTCTGCTTGTCTCTTCATGCCTCCCATCACAGGACAGATCAAGACTACAAATTCTGGTACTAGTGACATTATATTTATAATCTGTACGCTCACAATAAGTTTCTGAATTTAGCGCAGAGATGCCCTTCCTTTATGAATATGAAAGGCTGTAGATAAGAAAGATGAAAATGAACATGGGCTTAGAAAGTCCAATTTGATGTGGAATTTTTCAGTGTTACTATTTAAGACCAAAGATTCCTGCTTATAAGAAAAGTTGGCTCTAAGGGCTCAAAGTTCAACACAAGGAAGATGAAAATGCCAGTTTTCTGAAGATAAGATTTAAGGAAGACAAAGGGAACAACGTATGTGGATAGGACCCAAACTGATAAACCAAATGCAAGGAGGGTATTCTGTGTTATTATCTAAAAAAGTCAAGAAATTGAGATGAAATAACAGGATTTGAAATCTAGATTAAGGTACATTAAACAATAAGTCTTAAGAGATAAGACAATGGTTATGCTGGGTAGAAAAATGCCCTCAATGATATCTATGCCCTGTTTTGTAGAATTTACCAAACTCTTACTTTGTAGGGAAAAAAAAATTTGAAACTCAGACTATGAATCAAGGATCCCAAGATGGAAAGATTATCCTGAATAGTCTGAGTGGACCTAATTAATCACAAAAGTCTTTACACAAAGAAGCCTAGTGTCAAACATGGTAATGTGACCATCATGTGACCAAGCAGAAGGACAGAAAGCTATGTGAAGACAGACACATGGGCTAGGATGACAAAAACCAATGCCAAGAAATGTGGATCACCTCCACAAGCAAGTTCCGTAGACAGATCTTTTCTTAATGTCCCCAGAGGGAATGTGAACCTGCCCAACTATTTTTGATTCCTGATCTATAACACTAAATTCCCAAATTTGTGTTGGGTTACTGCATTTTACATGTGATCATTTCTTGCAGCACTAACAAGAATTGAATAAAACAGGAGTGTGGTACCACAAGACAGAGACATGAACAGGAAGATGCAACTTCACAGATTTTTTACACTTTCCATAGAGCAAGGAAGATAAGAACATGGATGTGGAGTCTGAATAGTACATTCAAGGAAAATATCCATTTAAAAAAAAAAGACCCAATCTTTAAGTTTTTTGAAGAAAAGCTGCTTACTTTCTTCCTTCTGTTGACTAGGACAAAGTAATCAATAGATATACTTGAATGGAAATTCCCCTTTAACATCAAAAGAACATCATGATTCAGTAACACACTGAGGTAATTTGAAAGCAAGGATCAATAGCCTCCACAAAGCTATCCTTTAAAATTTACAATGGGTTTAGTCCAAATATCATAGGTTGCTGTGTCACCTGCTTTCAATATTTCCATCAGACACTGAATTGTGAGCAACATTGCTTTACCTTCCCACAAGGGATAGGATGATGCATTAACCTTGCTCTCTTACTTTTCTTTGCCTACCTCAAGCTGCTATTTTTTCTGGTAAATTTCCACTAAAATGTCCTTCATTATTCATCTTGTGTCTTAATAATTTAACAAGAACACTGTTTTACATAGCTTCTTCTCAGGTTGCTGGTGTGCATAGCTTTCAGTAAGGACTCACTAACCACACACTAATAACCCTAATATAAATAATTAACTATACCCAGAGCACTAACGCCTTGTTATACTAAATCCACAGAGCAAAGCAAATAGGGTTTTATTGCACACAAATGCTGGTTTTTCTATAATCATTTCATCCTCTGGGAATAGACTCTAACTCACTCAAGATATAAGTGGTACTGATGATTTCTGCTCTGAATAAAGTAGAAATACTGTTGTGTCCCACTTGGTTGGAAGGAAGAAAGAATGGTAGAGAGAAAGATAAAGATCCTGTCCATGTTCAACTCTTCTGAGTCTCTGACCTTGAGAGGCAAGTGTTTCTTCCTTTGCCTGACTGCAGGGTTCTGTTAGGTTTGAGAAATAGTCTACATGTGCTGAATTGTGTGCTTATCAGGCCTGTGATGGATAGCCCACACAATCAGTGTAACTTCCCTCTGAATCTATTACATTAAATTTTCCAATTAAGTAAAGTTTGGCCTTAGAATTTTCATTGCTACCAACTAGAGAGCTATTACCCCCTTCCCCAAATGCTCTCCCCAACTGTAGCCTGTTTTAGGCAAGGCATCTCTCTCCATTTTAATGACTGTAGAGAATGGGAAAGTACATGTTAGTTGTGCACATGAAAAACTATTTTTATCTTTCCAACTCCCATATAGTGTTTCATATTTTTATTTTTAAGGATTTATCATGTCACATACAACTTCCAGAGGAAATGCAGTTTAAAGGTGTTATCTTGAACCTCTAGCAGGGGCCTGGAACTAAGAATGCTGGATAATTTTTGAATTGTATCCTTTGAAGCTTGTGTCTGCATCTTATTGCTGGCTATTACTAGTAAAAATGGCATCCCATTTTAAATACATCATTTTGTTTCTTTTTATGTACCTGGTACAGAGTCTCACTATGCAGCCCTGACTCGGAGTTATCCTCCTGTTGCAGCTTCCCCAGTGCTGGGATTACACTTGTGCACCACCATTCCTGGGCTCAGTTGCCAGCTCAGCAGGACCAGAGATTGAGTGCTGATCTGTGTGCTAACACAGCAGGCACTGGTCTATCTCACTGGCCCTTACATACAGGATTTTAAAGACCCATTATTAGTAACCTTTTTT
>PVKA01033325.1:0-24496 GCA_004027165.1 Ctenomys sociabilis
TTTTTCTCTGCCCATCTTTGCCAAGTCAAAGTGTGTTGTAACTCTTTGTCTTTAAAGGCTGCAAGGAGCTCAGGAAAGAATTGCAAAATCTGCTCAGCAAGTGCCAAGTTTATGGGGAAAATGGGTCACTATTGGAACACTCAGGAAAGTCACAGTTTTCAAGCTCTTTTCCATGAATTACAATTCCTCATGGAACCTTTTATTTGAACTTTTAATATTTTTTGTTGTTTTTCTCTCATTCCTCTCCAAGTTTTCTTATCCTTCTTTAGTTTCTGGAGTCCAAACTGGATGTAGTACTCTTGCAAGTGCCTGCACAATGCCCAGTGGGACCATTGCTTCATGGTTCTTGTATGTTATGTCCTCGTTAGTGCATTCCTCTAGCCTGCTGGTTTTAAATATAATAGCAGCATGTTGCTGACTCACGTTCGGCTCTGACCACAGTGGTACCTCTTAGCCCTGTGGCAAACCCACTCTTCCCATCCAGAATTCCTGACAAGTACTTGTTTTTCTCTCCTGAGGGCCTCCTTGCCAAGAATGTGCTGTTATTTTAATTTGTCAAGAAAGGAGCTGTGCATCCTCTTTTGTGAGGTAGTGTTGGATGGTGTACAAACCACTCCAAGTCCCTGATCAGCAGATGCAGCAAGGGTGCCAGTGCCTGGGGCAGAAGTTAAAGGGTCCCTGAAACATTCTCCAGGCTGCCCTGTTGAGGTGACTTTGCTCCTACACAGAAAGAGGAAGACTAGTAAGATCTAATCGAATGCTGTGAAGCAGACCAAGCAAAATTTTATTCATATTATAGCCTTCAAAAACATTACTTTCCTTCCCTGCTATACTGTCTTAATACATAAACATCATTCCATCCCTAACTAAGAGGAAATAGGTGTTCTTCTAAGTCAGGAATTAAATTACCTCAAATAACTGAGTTTAAAGATTATGAGGAAAAAATTAATTTCACATATAAAGAATTCATACTATAGGAAAGTAGACTGTTTCCCCTTTGATGGATAGTTATAAAATAGCCCAATTGAAAATGTGAAAAAATTATGATATAGCCCAAATGACTCATATATTACATATTATCACACATCGCATTTCATTTTATTAGAAGAAACACTTTACTATTTAAGCATCTCTAAATGTCCTTCAAATTTTTTTGTACATGTACATGTGTGTATGTATATGCATATTTTTTCAAGTGACTGTTTATAATCATCACGATCATTATCTAATTGCTTTTCATTTAGAATATCTGTATTTCATTTAGAATTTTCCCACAATTGTAAGATATTTGAGAGCCAAGCATTTTGGAATGAATAAAGTTATTTTTCCAGTACATGTTTTATTGAGTGACATATAAAATGATCATATGCATAAGAATTTTGTATGCATAAAATTCATATCTATATTTATAACATATCTGACATGAAAATTTCATAAATAAATGTTTTTTCACAAAACCTCCTTCAGCTTAGCAGGCTCCCTCACTGCTCATTGAGCGTCATCTATATTCTAGGTGCCCTGGAAGGTGGCCCAGACACAGTCCGAATCAGCAGTAGAGGTTTCCTTTGTGAAACACAATATTGCGGAGTGATGTCTACATGTTAACCAGCATTGAAGTGAGATGTCATGGGAGTTGTAACAGAGAAACAGATGGTGCTTGAAGGGCACCTTTGTGGGGGTTTTGCTGTTCGTGGCTTCTAAAAGTTCATTCAAGACTCACCGTGCACTCCACAGCCATAGGCTAATCATGCGTAGTGAATTATACTTTTCTTGTTTTAAGCTTTTGGTTATTTTTGCTCTTTTTCTCATTCATTTATTTTGCTCTAAAATTCATTTACTAAAACTGAGGTCAGACACTGATCATGATACTCAAAACCTAAGAAGGAGCAAGAGAGATATGACTTCTGCCGTCCTGGAACTGATGAGTAGAATAAAACAAGGAAGTTTATAATTATAGCATGATATGAGCAGAAGCTGGACCTCCTAGAAAGTCTTTTGCTTCCGTGGAATCTGCCTTAGAGATTAAAATTCTGATAACTGTGCTTCAAGATATCAGTAAAAAGCACACATAATACACATGTTGCTCCTCTATTTTAAATGTTTGAGAGCTATTACATATATAACAATATTTTTATATATACATTCATAAAATATGTAAGTTAAATTTAATATGAAAAAATCCTTTTGTAGTGTTAGCTGAGATCTATTCGGTTACAATCTTGGGACTAATCTGTAAGTGTTACATTTTAAATTTTATTTTCCTCATCTTATATTCAAGTTTTACTTATTCACAAAAAGCTAAACTTGTTACAGTTGCTACTCTGTCTTACCATGTGGTGGTTGCATGTGGACATCTATGCCTGGAACCCATATGGCCCCAACAGTTTGGCTGTGGATGGACTCTTGGCAATATCCCAAGGTTTCCCTCAGGTAATCTTTTAGGTGTGGCGCAGAGGGCATACCGTCTTCTCAGGTGCACTCCAAAACCAGGGCTGATTTCTTAGGCTGCTTAAGAGCTTGGGAGCAGAAGACTACTCAGTACATTGTTTTCATGATGGAAAACATACCAAAAATATTAAACAATTCATTGTATGATATTCTTGTCTTCTTTCACCTCATATAAGGAGGGCCTTAGTACTTAAATTCAGATTCTAACACCAGGAAATGAGTTTGAATAAAAAATTCCAGTAGATATATTATGAGATTAAAATGATTTATGCTTTTGAATTACTCCTATGAAAAATCTTTTTTTGTCTCCATTTTCAGATAATCAATACAAATAACTGATTACCTTTTAATAAAGCTTTAAAAACTTCTTGTTTTCAATTGTCATGATTTTTACCCTTCTACCTCTCCTATTTCAGGCCATTTGTTTCTTTGTATTAAGGCTGAAATTCTACATATAGGTTTCTCTGCAAAATAAAACTGGTGATTTGTACCAAATATTTTGAAAATTTTGAAATAAATCAAGTGATATAGATGTTCTTTTGTGAGTCATGCTTTTGTCACTAGCAGCAGCTAGCAGACCTAAAATTATCCCTACTGGCTGTAACCGGGAGGGGGCAGGCTGAGAAGGCGTCTTCTTGCGGAATGGGTTTTCTCAGCCCTTATTACTGCCCTTTGTAGGAACCTTAAAATTTCAAAATGCTCTGCAACTGTTAATTAGTTAATCACATCTTTAGCCCCAAGGTTCTGCATAATTTAAAACTTTGTTTTTCTCTTGTAGTTTACAGTATTCGTTATAGCACTGTTTATTTTGAGCTCCTGATCTTGGTTTTATTTGGATATGTTTCTCTTGGATGTGTTTGTAGTTATTTTCTCTTTCCTAATTTTGCTAAGATGCCCAAGGGGCTCGGGATAAGTCTGCCTATAAATTAATATAAAAATGAACTAAATTTGTACTCTTTTTCATCTGCCAGAATGCCATTTGGAACCCTCTTTTGGAATATGAATCTCTCACATACTCACCAGAGTGGAATTCAGGTGCAAAGTAAATACAGCAGTGCTAGTATCAGCATCCATTTAGCTAGTGGGAAGTTTAGAATTTTTATGCCTTTTATTATTTCAAACAGATTGCTCACTGAAGACTGTTTGAAATGAAGAGGCAGTGAGTGACTTAAGAGTTGTGTTTTCTGTAATTAGGTACCTTGCACATTGACAATTTGGCTTCTTCAAGATCATGAAACCATAGCCAAAACAGAAATTCAGCCTAGGCCAAAAAGCAATTCAAGTGGCAGTAGGTTTTCTATTTTCTAACTCTCCAGGGTCTTTCTCCTGCTGGGTTTCACCTGCACAAACACTGTGAGAAAATGTAGTAATTTGGCCAGTGGCGTGGCACCCTCAAACAAAACAAAACAGAGCTCCCACTTAAGTGATACTCTCAGCACTAACTGCTGGTACAGAAAGAGCAGCTGGCCTCCAAATCTCTCAGCCTAGTTGGGTCATAGAACACCCTTGGGATCCTTCCTGCCTGCACCCTGGATCTGGCTGTTGTAGCATTTCCACATCTGTTACATTCACACACAGGATCGTGTTCAACAAATAGCTTGTCCGTATCTGGACCTGGCTTTAAACGTATGTGCTAACTGAAGGAGGCCCGTTCCAGCTGGCAAGGGCAGGTGATTTCCAAAAGCAGAATTTCATGTGAGCTGGGACTAACATGATCTGAAGCACATTTATGTTGGTTCAGGAAGACTGTAGTCACAACAGATAAATTGAAAGATCATTTCATGATGGATTATACAAGACATTGTTTTTCCAAAAAATGCTTTCTATCACACAAAGGGCAGAGATCACATAACTCCTGTTCAGGACCATCCATCAAGTGGACATACTCTCACTGTAAGGCTAAATTGCCAAAAATAGTGTAGGAAGGATTTCAGCATTTGCACTTACATGTAAAGCTTACCATACTCCAATGACTCAGAGGATGGCCAAGTGGCCTGAATTTCAGGCTAAGATTTTGTTTCTTTGAAATCAAGTATGAGACATTAAAATGAATTAACAAAATTCAACTGTTTAAATACTGTGTCATAATTGAAACTTCTTTTAGGTGATTTGGGAAACATAAAATAGGTGATGCACTCTTTAGCAAATTTATATTTACTTGAATGAAGACATTGACAGTGATATGTGGAGGCTGCAGTTAAGAATACTTATCTCATGAGTGCACGTGGTGGTTGTGGACATGGTGGAACACGGGGGAGAAGGGAAGCTTTCACCAAAGCTGGGCTTTAAGCTTAAGTGCAGTATCTGGCACTTAAGTTCATGCCATTGCTACCTTCACACTGAAAGAAACCATTGAGAATATATTTGAGTTCACTATAAATACAATTTAAACAGTTTACACAATTTTGAGACAAAGAAGTAAGTAGGGTCATTTCATGTATAAAACTAACTTCTTATATAAATCTTGGAAGAGGACCGGGGAGGTGGCTCAGTGGAATAAGCACTTTCCTGGCGAGTGCAAGGGCCTGAGTTCAATCCTCGGTTCTGCCAAAATAAATAAATAAATGAACAAATAAATAAAGTTATTAAATCTTGGAAGAGTACATGTTTAAATGTAGTGCTATTTTAATTTATTTTTTAAGTAAAAACAAAATACAATACATTTTATGTTGTGATTTTCACTTCAATAAGTACAAAAATATAATACATTTTTAATTAACAGTGAAAGGCAATCTTGAGGTAAAACTTTTCTAAACAAACAAGAGCTTGTAGAAATAATTAATGGCTCAGTGGAATAAGCACTTCCCTGGCAAGTGCAAGGGCCTGAGTTCAATCCCTAGTTCTGCAAAAAAAGAAGAAGAAGAAAAAAAATAAAGTATGGAATAGGATTATTTTTGTTACAATAGAGTTGTTAAGTCAATCAGGTGCTAGTTATTATAGGTAAAGGACTTGAAGCAATCTGAAACTGACATTGACATCTTTGAATTCAGTACCTATTGAAATAGTGGGGTGCTAGTGCTAGAGAAGCGTGTCAGTTTTATAAATGATGGTCCAGAATTTACCAATTTATGGAAAGGTAGTTATTTATACAATCAATGAGATCCATATTGCACTGAATTAGAAAGAAGTTCTAAAATTTATGTGTAGTCATGGAAGACCTGGAACAGCCAAAACAGTCCTGAATATAATCAGCAGTCCTGAGACCTCACAGCACTGGATTGCAGCTATCCTATAAGTCACAGTAACAAAACCAATGTGGTGCTGGAGCAGACAGACATACAGACCAGAGGAATGGAAAGAAGATGCGGAAGGAAACCCCAGCAACCCCAGAACCTTGTACTGGAGAAAAACAAAACAGCTTATTTAACTAATAGTGCTAGGAAAAATGGATATCTACACACAGCAGATTGAAAGTATCTTTATCTGTCATCCTATATGAAATGGATATCTACACACAGCAGATTGAAAGTATCTTTATCTGTCATCCTATATGAAAATCAGATAAAAATGAATCAAATACCTTGATACAACATTGGAAACCTTTCTGCTGCTAGAAGAAAACAGGGGAAACATTTAAAGCCCAAGGCACATTTCAGTACATTCTGAGCAGAACCCATAGCACAGGAAATAATAGTAAGAATCAACAAGTGACGCTAAATAAAATTAAAGTTTTCTGTACTATGAATGGAACAATCACCAGAGTGAAAAAACAACCTACAGAATGGTAGAAAAATTTTGCTTGCTGTTTTTTTTTAATAGAGGACTAAAGTTTAGAATATATATGTAGAACTAAAAATCTTAACAACAAAAACCCTAAAGGCCTAATCAGTAAATGAGTAAGTGAACTGAACAGGAAATTTTCAAAAGAAAAAAAAAAAAGCTAATAAGTAGATGCAAATGGTCCACATGTTTCACCAGTATGGAGATGTAAATCAAAATTATGTTGAAATATTACCTCACTTTAGTCAGGGTGGCTATCATCAAGAATGCTGGTGAGAATGAGAGAGAAAAGAGCCTTCAACATTGTTTTGGGGAATGTAAACTAGAACAACCTTCATGGAAATCAATGTGGAGATTCCTCACAAAACTAAAAACAGGAGTACTGTTTGATCGAACCATATTGCTTCCTGGCATATTTGCAGAAGAATTACAGCCAGCATAAAGTGGTACCTGCATGGCCATGCTTACCATAGTGCACTACACAACAGTTGAGCAGACAGCACCCTTGTCAACATGAATGGATATACCCACTATGGACAAAATTGATAAATATAGATTCTTATTTGCTGAAATTATACAAAGGAAATTTTTTGAAAGTGTCACTAGAAGTCAAAGGTGACATTTTATTAAACTGACAAAACTGAGAAGTAGCAAACACAAATGTTGATAGCATATAAATGTTCACAGTCCAAACAGAATAAAATATAAGTTTTTTTTTTTTCTGTAAAACACATAAAAATTCTTCTATAACCCACTGGACTGACACCGTGTTGGTGGTACAGTCAGTTACTCAGAACTACAACAAACACGTGAGATAATGAGCTTGTGAAGAGGAGTGGCTTGCCGTTTGCGGAAGGTTGATCCATGGTCAGCTGATTCTGTTGCTCCGGCTGCCTGAGGCAACGGTTACCATGGAAGGAATGAGGAATAGAGCCGAACTTCAGCGAATGCCCAGGCAGACAAGAAAGACAGAGAGAGGAAGGGACTAAGGTTGCACTCTTCCCTTCCAGGGTACCTCTGCAGTGACCTGAAGGCACTCGATGGCCCCACCTGCCCTGGGGCCACCCTGAGGACCTTTCAGGTCAGGCTAGGTCCAAACTAGAAAGCATCACCTTAACAAACTGGAAATATTTTACTATAAAGGAGCAAGAATTTCACATTTATGTAAACTCAAGCACAGAATACCAAAAATCCTTTCAGTAGTGAGGAACAGATAAAGAGCAGAGTTGTAAAACACTACTTGATTTGATCATGAGGTACTTTTTATTTTTGGTGATTTTATTTATTTCTTTTCTCTTTTGAGTAGTAATCTCATTTTCTTCTGACCTTGGGCATTTATGCGTAAATTTTGATTTAATTAATAAGTATTTAAATGCTGATCTGTCTAAATGCTTCTAATAAATATGTAAGAAAAGCCACTATTTTTTTTTTCTGAAGTTAAATTCTTCTGGTTGAATATTTTCCACACTGGGAAAGAGATTATGTTCAGAGACTAACAGAAGTCCCAAGATCTCTGGTGTCAACAATAGTCAAGGACTCATTTCTTGTTTCCATATTCTTGATTGAGAGAGATCTGATTTCAGATTTTGGAATAGTCTACATGATATAACCTGGGGGATTTCAGGCAAGATAAGGAAAGTCCAGAATTAATAAATCAATTTATTAGTAGCTTCAGCATCTTAGCCATTTTTAATAACCAGGTTTACAAATCACTGGAGTGTCACACATTTCAATCTTTTCCTGAATGAACCTTCTATGGCTTGTACACTTTTGCAAGGGAACTGAGTAATACAGTGTACAGAGTATCACTCGACTAACATAGGAATGTATGGTTCTGCCTTTAGTATTCTTACCCGTAAGCTAATTGCTCTTGGGGAGGCTTCTGCACCTCTCAGAGACTATTTTGTTCTGTAAAACAGAGTATCACTACCACAGGTTGAAGCTATTGTAGATATTAATTGTTAGCACATTTGTAAGCCAATGGACAATAAAATCAATAATTAGATGCAGTGTTTTACCATCTGCTATATGCTTCTAACTGCCATATTGTAATCTCCCTCCTCTGGGAGTTTTGAGACAATTATTTTTAAGTCATTTCTTAATTTGAATCTTCTGACCAAACTTACAAATCCTGGGTTCTCCTGTAAGATGTTCTAATCTATACTCTTGCTCATGTAATTAAGATAGAATGATGACATCTGTAAAAAGCAAAAAACAAAAAACATAATGATGACATTCACACTGTGTTCCTCAATCAGTCTGGTACACTGACCTTAAAGGCTGAGCTCTTTTTATTTCAGTTTACTGCTATGTTTTAAAGAATACAAAATGATAAAATAAAAACCAACCCATTAGAACCAATATAATATTCTTTAAACAAAGTAATAGGAGTTCAATAATGGTTTTATATTGCATAATGTTATGTTCAAATTCCTTGCTTGTTAGCAGATATGTCTGTAAAAGTGGTTTTAAAAAGTTATAAGAAATTAAAAAGTAAAGAAAATAATTTAAAATTTAAGCATTAACTGCTCTTTTTAATAGACTATCATAAACCAGCAGTATAATTATCCAAGCTACCCTGCATATATACATAAATATATTTTTTTCTTATTTATTTTGTTTTCTTCATCCCAGCTTTTGCTTCCTATTAAAAAGATTATTTCTCTTTCACAGGATCTATTGTGCCATTCAGATTTTATTTACTCTTTCAGCTTCTCACACTCGTGAGAGAATATGTTTGCAATGCTGGCCTGATTTATTTTGCTTACCAGAACAGTGTTTAGTTGTGTCTGTTTACCCACAAAAGTCTTGAATTTATCTTTATGTTTTTCTATCTGAATAATACTCTATCATGTAAAAATTCCACATCTTTTTTTATCTGTTACTCTGCTAATGATTACTTGGGTTATTTCCAAGATTTAGGCAGGAGAAATTGCACTGCTATAAGCATGTGTTCATATATATTCATGTGGTATGAAGTTTTTAATTATTTTGAAAAAATACCTAGGAAGGGAATAGCTGACTTGAATGGTACCTCCAATTCTCACTTTCAGAGGAATCTCTACACTGACGTCTACAGTAGTTGTACCAGTCTGCAGCACTCCCTCCAACAGTAGGGAAGTATTTATTTTTTATTTTCTTTTAATTAATTAATTGGTGCAGTGTTTCACTTCAGTTTTGACTTGTAGGGATCCTCCTGTGTCAGCCTCCCCAGCACTGAGATTACAGGTATGTACCACCAGGCATGATTTTGGTGGCTGGCATGGCATATGGTACTGGGGATAACACCAGGTCCTTTCACTGTTTTTTTTAAACCAGAGATTGAATGGCTAGGTAGACAGTTCAATAATATAAGTGCTTTCTTGTACCAGAGATAGAACCCAGGACCTTGTGCTTTCCTGGCAGGTGCTTATACCTCTGAGCTATCTCCCCAGCCCAAGAAGCATTTCTTTTTCCTCACAGGCTCTCCAGCATTTGTTATTGGTTACCTTCTTGATGATAGCCATTCTTTCTGGGGTAAGATGGAATCTCAGAGTTGTTTTAATTTTCAATTTTCGATGTTGAACATTTTTTCATGTATGTATTTTCCATTTGTATTTCTTCATTTGTGAACAGTGTGTTCATCTTGGATGCCCATTTTTAGACTGGGTCTTTGAATTTTGAATGCCTGTTTCTTTTTTTTTAATTCTTTACATAGTCTATGTAGAAGTTCTTTGTCTGAGGGACAGTTGAGTATGCCTTTTTTTCCCCTAATTGTTGGGATTTCTTTTTACTCTTCTGGTGATTTTCTTTGACATGCAGAAACTTTTCAAAAGATGAGATCTGAGTTGTTGATTTTTTGAAGTATTTCCTATGCAGCTTGTTTTTTGTTCATAAACTCTATGCTTACCCTTATTTATTTAAGGTTTCTACCTACTTTCTCCTCCAGAAGAATTAGTATTCCAGTTTTAATATTTAAATCATTGATTCATTTTGACTGTAGTTTTGTGTATGGTAAGGTTGAGCCTTTTGATTTTCTTTAAGACAAGGCTACATAACTTAGGATGATCTTAAACTCTCTATGTAATCATGCTGGCCTCCTGCCTTAGCTTCCTGGATTACAGGGGAAGCTTGAGTTGTTGAAGTGTACTGACTATTGGGAAACCCATTTTATTTGACTAGGATAATTGTACACAACAGCTTGAAGCAACAGTACTTCTGAGGAGAACTAAGGCACCCATACAGAATCTGGACTGTGAATGTGGACTAGCCCTTCTAAGCCTCTAAGCTATTTGGAAAAGTATCATTTTAACTGGAAATAAACTATAAGAAGAGAAATGGAATTATTCTTTGTTAGGTGCTGTATTGATCAAAGCTGACAGAGAAAGGAAAGGAACAAGGAAAGCAAACTGTCTGGTAAAATAATTAGCCTTCATTTCTTCAAAGGCCTTCCTGGGGTGGACCAATGGCTCTCTTGCTGTGGCCTTTGAGAGAGGAAGTTGTGCACCCCTCTTCTTTCCAGTGCTGTATGGCAATGCAACACTTAGACTGCCTAAAACGGAATGACTTCTGGAATAGAATCTTTGCACGAGCCTATTGTGTGCATTCACTACCTTTCAATTGACCCAACAAAGCTCTGTTGTCTTTGAAGGACATCCAGGTGAGATATCTACCATCAGATTATACTTGCTTAAGCCAACACTATGTGCTTAAGATATCATTATTTTCTAAAATCTTGTACTCCAAGAGATAGATACAATCCATACAGAAAAACCACAGACATTTTGCTCTGTCATTTCAATACACAGCAAAGCAATTCCATAAAAAACAGTTGCTGGCAGATTACAGTTAGTCCATAACCTGAGGTTTTCCTCTTTCCGTGTGTGAGCATGGCTTGTGGATTCCTCTGGGCACTTGTGGTGTGCCAAAAAATTAATATGTAGGAAAAATGCACTTGCTTTGGAGCTTTGGAAACTTGTGAAAGCTTATGAAATATTAAATGAGGCTATTAAGTCTGATATTTGAGGGTCATGGTTATCTGTGCTAATCATATTATTCACATTTTCCATTTTTTTGTTTTGCACCAGAAAACTTTGAAGATGAAAATCTCTCCTAAAATTATCCAAGTCCTTCCTCTTCTGGCTCTTCTCTCATTGCTTTCAGATCTGGCCTCAGCTTCAGTTGATTTGTATTTCACTACATATAGTCAAATTATTTTTATAGCTTAAAATGCCATGCAAATTAATTTGCAATGTTTTACTGCTTCTTTCTTTCTTGACTTATCTTTACCACTTCTTATTAACAGCCTCTTTTGTCTCTTAAGAGGTCAGGGAGTGGGAGTCAACTTTGGGACTGATTTAAAGGGGATATGAATTGAAGAAATGGCCTTATAAAAAGGTGTAATCCCATTCATGTGGACTCTGCCTTCATGCATAACCATCTTCTAACAACTAAGACATTAACTTCCTAATACTCAGTAATCCTTTTGGATAAAAAGTTGTATGGTTCCCAGTGCTCTTGGTTAGTATCTGCTATAGATTTTCAAAGAGTGCCTAAAAGGGTAATTATACAAGTCTGTTCTAAACTCCCATTTCTAATGTGAGAATTTAGGAATATTATAAAAATAACTCAACAGTTTAACTAATATATACCACATTTTGTGGAACTACCGGTGTTTCTCTCCCCTTACCATTCTCATAGAAAAATTTTCAAAATATGTTGTTGGGTTAAAATTATATCTCATAAAAAGCAACTCATTACTATGAATTCTAAATAGTTTAGAATATATGAAAGTGTTTGGTACAAATCCTGGCACATAACATGTGCTACAGAAACTTTGAATATTATTTTTATATTTTTATAGTTCAAAATTTTTTTACTCCAAATGTATAGATTGAAATCTGAACCTTCAAAATGATAGAGTTAAGATATGGTTCAGCCATGAAAGCAGAGTCCCCATGAATGTATTAATTTCTCAGGATGCCAGTTTTTAAATTAATGTCCCCTTATTCCAGTAGCCCTTTTATCAAAGTCCCAGAGAGCTTTCTTGTACCTTTCATGTTGGGAGGGCACAGGACGAAGGTGTAGTCTCTGAAACAGGAAACAAGGCATTGCTAAACACTGGAAATACTAATGCCTTGATGTTGGAGTTTCTGCCTTTATAAGCTGCTTAGCCTACTGTATTTTTATTGCAAAAACCCAAATACAGTAATATATTATTCTTCTTTATAAATGCATCAAATTGCTTTGGCAAGTTACCTCCAGTGAGAGATGGGGGATTTGGGAAAGTGACTGTTTCTTAATTGTTGATTATCAGCACCTACTACTTATTATTACTTTTGAATGAAAGGAACAGTGGAAGTAATGTGTTATATTTGTATTTTGGTAATAGGAACCTTCTGTGGTTGTGTGCTTTGATCAGATTCCTCTCATCTAAAGGACAGAAGGTCAGCTCCTCTGTGTCTTCCCAGGATTCTGGTGACACTAGGAGCTTGGGCTCTGTTTGATGCTGTTCTGCAGGGCTGCTTTTAGCTAATTGGGATGTTTCTGCTGTATTTGAGGAGGATTTTTCAATTTTAGCAAGAAAGAATATGCACATGTATGAAGCCCAAAATTCCCTAAGAGTAATGAATTTTTACTCTCCAATGAGGAAGATTATTACTCTCCAATGGGGATCTAAATCCAATATAGGAAAAACTTGTCATAAGAAGAAATCTTTAAAGTAGGTTGTGGGGAAGTCCTGTTTTGAAGAGGATCAGACAAATTAACTTTGGTCCAATTGACAATGTACTGATGAACTACTGGTCATGTGTAGTGATGGAACACATAAAATTCTTTTGACAAGAAGTTTGAAATTTGTTTTGGAAGTTGATTAAACATAGGTGCTATTTACCAAAGCAACTGGTGATGAGGACTTGTCTTTAGTCCTATTATATGTTATAGAATGGATAGTTGTAGTTTTAAAGACACATGGGTCTAATCTTGTCCATCTACTGTTACCCTAAATGGTATAGTTTAAGTTACTTCTGGTTCTTTAAGGGAGGTGTTGGTTCCACAGATTAGTGTTATTCAAATTTTATAGAAAGAGGAAATCTTCCTTCTCTTGGGAAAGAACAGAGGTAAGGATTAAACTTCTCAAAGGACCAAGTAGACTAGAAATTCTGAAAACTTTCCTAATGTGCACTCAGAGTTGTGGGAGTCTTCAAAAACCCTAAAATAAATCACCCTTGTTTCCAGGCATGATTTCATAAACTCACTGAATACTTCAAACTTTGTCTGAATGTGTGGAAGTGTAACACATTCTGAATGAGATGGAAATGCTCCAGCGTGCTAAAGGTTGCCTGTATCTTTAAGTTTCCTGCAATAGCCAAAGGTGGCAGGATATGTCAACTGAGGAAGAGTGCCAAGCAACAGAAGTGAAAACCTACATTTAGTGATGAGTTCTCTTTGAAAGCGTGTAACATTTAAGTACCTATTGTAATGATGGGTTGACTGGACACTCAAGAGTAACAGTGAGTAATCCTAATTTTAATCTTTTATCTCATTTTAAAGTGCTTCTATATTTTCATTAGTGCTCTGAGTGTCAATCTGCTTTTCACTCCATGTAAAGCCATTTTGACAGCACTCAAGGTTGGGGAATTAATGAAACAAAGCAGATGATTCCTACATTTCTATGAAAATCATGTAAAATGGTAAAAGTAAATTTGTGCCATACCAGGCTGACCATCTAAGAATTTGTGTATGTATTTGGGAACTCACCGGAAATTTACTCTTTAGCGATGGTGTTTGAATTTTAAAGTAATCACTGAATTTGATAACACAAAGTTATTTTTCTTTAAAGTTGATTTCCTTGGCATGTTTATTCTATTGGTGCTTTTGATGGATTATATAGAACACAGCGTGCCTTCTTCCCAAGTTCCAGAAGATGTGTTTTCTGTGGATTCACAGCTAGGGAAGACTTGGTTGAAATGTGAACTCCATCATCTGACCTTCAAGTGACCCCAACCTGGAAGGACAGCATGTCTCTAGGGGTGGGAGATAATTTAATTTCCATGCATGTCAAGTCCTCAGTTTCTACTGTGTGGAGGTTGCAGAGAAGTGTCAAATTCTGCAGAATCAGGTGTTTTGTGTTGGAGATGTGGAATACATTCTCTAGGGGTTAGAGTTGAGACCACCAAGTAGACTTCATTTTAAGGCCTTAAGGGAGTCCTAAAACCATAGATTGTGAAGATGGAAAATATTTCCTTACCCTGTAAACTATTCATCTTCCATTTCACTTTTAATATGTGTGCTCATGATAGCATCAACAAAGAGAGCTCCAAAGGCCACACTCAGAACATCTAAGTTTATTATTTTATACTTTTCTAGCTAAAAACAATGGTTGAAAATTCCAGTGTGTCAAACAGTGTTTAAGTTTCTAATCAGTTCCCTGTGTTTTCCATCCCTAAAATAATTGTAGCATGCAGCACATAAAGGTTAAATGTAGGAAATGCTGTAATATCTACAAGATAAGGCTAATTCCATTTGGCTACTTGAATTTCCTTCTTTTTCCTGCATATCTCTGGTTTGTGGAATAGTTTATTATCCTGTAGAGTAATGAAAATTTCTAGCAAGACAAAAGTGAGTGGCCTTGCATGATTTAACACTTCTGCGGTTCTGAAGCTGCGGTTACATCAGTCCTGTAGGTGATCTCATCTCCCCCTCTCCCCACTTTCTTCTCTGTGGAACTCTGAGGTCATCATCCTGGTGCAAGAGTGTCTCCATTCTTAGGAGTGAATTATAGCAGCAAAAGGGAAAGTGCTTTCACAATGGCCACTGGGTGAGTCCTGAGTGAGGGAGACACAAAGAACAGCTCCAGCTGAGAAGCACTTTGGAAGAATCCCATGGTTTGGCCGCGGTAGACTACTTGCAGAATACGACGGCTTTGTTTCTATTTCTAGACAGCCAAAGAATAATGGATCATTTTTTTGTGAATTGTTTCACAATAGGTATCAAAGTCACTGTAATGTTATCTTGGGTATTTCAATAAATGAAACTATTGAGGACATATTTTTTTTCATTTAATGTATACTGTTATTATAGAGTCCTGCTGAGAGTTCCAATTTCTAATTACACTTTAGTTTGGTGTTGGATATAATTTTTGTGTGGTGAAGAGAGGAGAAATTTGAGCAAAAAGGAAAGGGTCATAGTTTATTAATTAGGATGAGTCCAATGCTATAATAAACTACTTGCACAGTGAGAACCTTAACACAATAGATACCTACTTTTGTGCTGTTGTTAGCTACAGTTCAGTTGAGGTCAGAGGAATAGACACCCCACCCTGTGCTGCCTTGGCATCTGATTTTCTTCTTCACTGTGGCCTCACATCTCCCACTCTGGCTCATAGGCTGGTCTCATCCATTCACAGTATATCACATGGTTTCTCTTATATGAGAAACCCAACATACAAATATAGAGCAAAGTAATACACAGATAGGAAGTAGGGGCATAGATCTTTCTCAAATGGGAAGGGGGCCCAATGATGGAGGGAATGGGGAGGAGGGAAGGACAAGGGATGAAGGAAAAGGAATTAGGATGCATTCTGTACATGCACCAACTCTCCACAAAGAATGTAATCATCATGCACTACAAACATGTACCATTAAAAAAAATTAAAAGTATAAAAGAGAGTGCATGAGAGAGAGAGAGAGAGAGAGAGAGAGAGAGAGAGAGAGAGAAGAGACATGTGTCTTAAATGCCTGTAAGTAGGAGCAAAAAGAAAAATACAAAAGCATAAAACTGTAGAAAATGTAGTATAACATTCTGCCCAGGAGAAAAAGTGTCAAGTAGGGACACAGCTGTTTAGGATGGGAACTAAAGAAGATTGAAAGGGTGAGCTTTTTCCTGAATGTGAAGAAGGGAGATAACTGGAAAATACTGTGTGGTTCTATTTTACTCCAACATGACATCAGCATTACAGGCTTTATCTCTGTTGGTTCTGGCAGTGGGTAGATGTGTTGGGGGATGAGTGGTACGTGGGATAATCATTTCAAATTGTGGTAAGTATTTTCTTTTCAGGTTTATACAAACTCATTTCAACTTTTGTGGTCCCTGGCTAGAGGCTGATAAAGATTCTGCCATCTGTTTGGTAAACTTATCCTTCCAAATAGCTGTGAAGATCCTGACTTCTAAAACCAAGATTCAAGGATGAATGGAAGCTAAGTCTTTCCATGCCTGCCATGAGCTGATGTGGTTAGCAGCACAGTCTTCTTGATGTGACATGGACAAGCTAAGCCTGAAGACTATTTGAGGCTCTTCCAAGAAACAGAGCCTGAGAAGGAAAGATGTTTGCAAGGGCTTTGAGTTAAAAATGGCAACTTGCATGAGTGGGACAGCGCTGCCTCAGGACTTGCTCCTTTCTAAGAATCGAGGAGGTGAAATCAATAGGAGATGCCCTTGTATTGTGGCTTCAAGTGGAAAATGCTAGATCACCAGTCTCTTCATAGAGCTCATTACCTTTGTGACCTTAAAAATAATGTACATTTGTTCTCCTGGCATTACAGAATTTTACTTTACTTTCATAAACGCGGATAGCAAATTGGCATTGAATATTGTGCTGACAATACTGTTAAGTATTGCTTTTCAGACAGAACCTGTGAGCCACCAATGGCACAATCTGGTGGGAAATATGTTTTCAGTGATGCACTGTAAAAATTTAGATCAAATTTAGAAGCAAATAACAAAAAGAGAGAAGATTACTGCTTGGTTATCCCTGTGACATCTTTATTGGCAAGCACTAGAATTGCTTAATTACTTAGTAGCTAAGAAAGTGATAGATTTTAATTTGGCTCAGGGAAAAAAGAACAGCTAGTTCAGACACCAGTTAATATAAATGTTACAGCTATATAAACCTTTTGTTTTTTTAAGCAAATGACAATCACTGGTTGCTATACTTGGTGACCTCTACTAATGATAACTGCATCTGTTTGTGTTACTTTATCTGTGCATAGATTTTTTTTTTCTTCACTTTTATTGGCATTTGGGAACAGTGGCCAATGTGAAGAACAACCAACATGTGTGCCATTTCAGAAAACAGAGTTTGACCTGCTGCTGTAAAAGTAAGTATTAGATGTCTGGAATGTCACTTTGTGAAGGGGAACTTGGCTTCTGGAGAGTAAAATTCTAACCAGTTTCCTTATTTACACTTAAATTACATTCTGTAATAAGAATCTTTGTATCTATCTTATTTGCAGTGCTCTTTTATTGCTGATTTTATCAATTATAAATACAAAGATCTGATTTAGAAGGAAATTGAACCAAAGTATAATGTCACGCTTTTGTGAAAACACTTATCTTTAAAATGTGTTAATATTTGCCTTATTTTTTCACTTCTTAGAGATCTTCCTCTACATGTTTTTTTCTTTGTCAAAAATTATGTAATAGTTGAATGAATGGAAGACAGTTGTGCTTAAAATAAAAATATAAAAAAGCAAAAGATAGTGAAAAAATACTATTTAGTAAGTTTCTTATATTTAGTTTAAGTCTTAATTTTATTAATTGCAACATTCTCAAATAAAGGTAAAAATACTATAATCTGGGGAAATTTATTTAGAACATCTGAAAACTAAAAATGCTTTTAAAAAGACGTTTTCTTCTTTTTTTTAACTGTCATTGATTAATCTTTATTAATTCCCCAAACATTAATACTTCGGTTATAGAAATATAATCTTTTTGTTTCTAGGATTTTAAATTTTGTTTTAAAACTTCTCCAAAAGTGTCATAGTTCTGTAGCTTCTGTGAAATACACTTACACCTGCTGGAAGGTGGAAATCTGACCATCTAGAGAAGAGGCCAATGGAGCTCTTCACCCCTCCTGTCACTCCACACGATCTGAGGCTCTGGTGCAAAGTGGCATGAGAGTCAAATCATATTTCATATGATTATATACAGTAATGTGAATCATATTTTGATGCTGATGTTTCTGTCACTGTCATCTCTGATAAAATAAAGTCCTGATGATGATACCCACAAGGTGAAATAAGCCAAGAACACAGGGGTGTACATGCCATAGACTCCAGAGCAACCCTTCTGGTTCTTACTATTGTTTCTCTGGACAATAAAGAAGGGACTTGCAAAGCCCATTTCCTAAATACCAAAGTAGAACTTTAACTTGAGTAGGTATGGCAAAACCTACTCAGTTCCCCATCTGCCTTTGTCTTTGCCTCTTGATCCTTTCCTGGCAGAGGGACTGTTTTGCTCCAAGTTTCCCACTCTCTCCTAGAGGCAGACATCCTTGTAAAAGCTGGGACTCATTCCGTTCTGTGGAAAGCACTCATCATCAGATCCCATGTAGGGCTCATCCAAGCACTTGCAGTTTTATAGCCATCATCTAATGGCCCAGAAGTGCTAGTTAATGCCGTGCAGTGACCTCATGGGGTCTTAACAGGCCTGGAGTTGAAGGAACTGTTTCACATTACTCAGAGTATGATAGTGAAAGGCTTGTCTCTGGGACACTGATTAAACTTAAACACCTTAGTGCTATCCAGAAACCCATTCTGTCATCTCTTGAGACCACATCAATAGTTAAAGCAGGCATGCCTAAGTGAATTTCTATATCATCTAAAACAAGAAAAGTAAATGTGTTCCTCTGACCTGTGTGTGTAAGGTATTTCCTTATACTTATTTAAGGTAAGCTCTTATGACTTTTATTGAATCTTTCTTAATTAGAAGGGGTTATCTTCAGGTCTTCTTAAATTGTATGTGGTACATGCACATAGCTCCCAGGCATTTGCAAGCACTGTGTTTTAGCACATTAAAAAGAACGGGTTAAAATTGTAAGTGAGTATAGAGGATGATAGTTTATTTGTTTTAGAACTAGAAGGGGGCAGGAGAGAGCAATCTTGAGATGTATGAGTGAAGGATAATGGATAAGTGTGATGTTGCTGTGGGATTGATGAAGACAGGGGAAGGAGTCACCTCTTGTTGTAAGCACTGAAGCCCAGGCTTACAAAGAGCTAAAAAGAATAGTAATGGCCCAGTTGCTTGCCAGTAACTCTACCTTTCATGACAAGCCTGGTAAATGCAATTTGAGTAGGGCATAATTTTTTCTTCTGGATTGTCACCTCCTTGGAGAACAGGACAATTCCATGTACAGCAATATTGCTGATATTTCCCTGGTTCTCTGTTAGGTTCTTACCCATTTTTGGTTTAGGCCAGACAAACCCTTGTCTTAACCAGAGCTCTCTAAACTTTAACTGAATCAGATTCTTTCTATAATTCAATGCTATCAAATCTTCAAATTATAGGCCACAGAATCAAGAAAGGTAATCATTTTTCCCTATATATAAAATTTCCTCTGTACCAAAATGCAGAATTCACAACAACAAAAATAAACTGATGATGCTGAGTACTTTTCTACATTTTTAAAATATTAAATTCTGGCCTCCTTTATCTGCTGAAGTGCTGCTGAAATAAAACAAAGGCAGATGTCTTTACCAAGCAGTTTGCCAGTTTCATACTCTTTTCTGAAAACATTCAAAAGTACTTGTCTGTCCTTGCATATATCGTGCTACATATGTATTTTCCATTATGTTTTGTAAAGGAATTTTAAAATTCTTGAACCATTTAATCAGACAGTGCAAAAACATTTCTCAGCAGCCACCAAATAAACCAAGCAAATGAGGGTGCATATAAGGAATACTCATAATGTGTCTCTTTCCAGAAGCTTTGGAGTTTAAAAAGGAGAGTTTAAAGCAGAACAAAAGCAGAGTAAGAAAGCTTTCACTGACCCTTGTCCTACCTCATCATTTTCTATGTATGTATGTCTGTATATATGTATGTATGTATATAACTGTTTGCCCATCTTATCTTTCTACCATACATCAAACAAAATCCAGGTGAGGGAGGAGAGAAAGACGGGGAGAGAACAAACACATGCTAGGCTCAGGAAGAGTCTTTGTTGGTGGGAAGGAGAAAGACACACACAAATCTATGCTGTTTACAGATCTCTAACTAACCTGAAGACATGCCTTCTTGAAAAATATCAGTGCTTGGTTTCACACGAGTATCTGCCTCTGGCAATTCTGTGTGTCTGTGGACTAGCCTGTGCACGGGTGATCGGGATACCTCGACAGCTCTCCTGCGCTCCAATCCTGGCCTGAGCCTCCTTCCTGGAGCAGCTACCTCCCTCAGTCCTATGCTGTCATCTAACTGCTCCCTAGTGGATGACTCATTTTGAAGTTTTTACTCTAATTTTTGTCCTCTCACTTTCACTTTAGATTGATGATCGTCCTTTCTTGACATCTGTTCTGCCTCACTGAGAAGGCTGTCCAAATTAGCCCATTGTAGCGTTTCTTTATTATCTTTATGGAACAACAGGGTGTAGACATGTGACCCTAATTCAAGAAGCTTGTCCTGGGGTGCTGGGAACTTACTGGGGTGGGGGTTGCAGTAAATCAAGCATGTTGGAAAGCAGACATTCTCCGGATGTAGAAAAAAAGGAAAGCACAACAAGCTTAGCTCAGATTTTCCAGCAGAACTCCCCAGATGCATGACCCTCCAGACAGTACAGAGAGGGTTCCTGAGTCTTTGCTTTGTGCAGAAGGAGAAGCATCTTGTGCTATGACAGGCACATCCAGCAGAGATCAAAGCACTGCCCCAGACGTTGCCTTTGTAACTCCTCTGTTGGCCAACATAGATGCTCTTTAGCTACCACTGTCTTGTGTTGTGTTTGGTGGTGGAGTCTGAAATTTTTTAATGTGGTAAACAAAAATATCACATTTTATGTTGAATAAGTCTTTAATAGTTCTTTAGAAGAAACATTTTAACTGGAGAATTAATTTAGGTTGGAAGTGTAATGGGTTTTTGCCAAGTATGTTTAAAATATCATTGTAAGTAGCCTGGTTATGCTAATGGCGCATAGGTTATGCTAATGTGTGTGGAGAGCATGTCAGTCTCATTGGGAATTACGAAAGGTACACTTAGGTAACTTCACAGAGCATTTCCTTGGGGACAATTCTGAATTCATTGTGTCAAAAATTTATACTTATGTGAGGTTTTAGATCATACTGGTATTACTAAAATGAACAAGTTATGTTTTATGTAATATAACTTTCCTTTACATAAAATATAAATATAGAATACAAAATACATTCATAAATTGTTCAATATTTTCTTGATTATGAGGAATATATTAACATATAAACTTACTAGTCATGAATTTAATAGCCTTGATTCTTCTATTTTATTTTAGGGAAGGATCTAAAGGGTTTTCAGGGTCTCACTACTAAATCGGTCTCATAGTTCCACCTGTTTACAGCCTCCTAAGAGCTGGGATTACAGGTGTGTGCTACCACGCCCAGTCCCAATTGCTGTCTCAGTGCACCCCGGGTGGGATGGTATGACAGCCTATGTTGCGCACATTCATTGGTAGTCTACAGATATTGGATAAGTGCAGGTGAGACCAAGAGGAAATGCATCTGGAGATGCTCCAAAATCAGAGCACCTTGCACTCGATTTCTGTTAGTTCATCAATTTTGGGGTAGATCAGAATCCACACACCTGAGCTTTCTTGCAGGTGCTTTAATCTGCTGAGCTATTTGGCCAACCCTTGGTTCTGATGATTTGTGTGGAATCCTAAAAACTAATGAAACAATCAGGGACTTTCTGAGGTCTTCGCTGAGACAAATGCTTGTACTTCAGATACAGGAAGGGACATTTGTCTAGTGGATGAGCCCTGCTGACCAATGAACTTCCTTATTTCATTACATCATTGGGTTTTTCTCTCTTCCACTTATATTCACCTTATATGAAGTAATCCAAGCAAGTTGAAGTGAAAACAATGACATAGGTTTGCAACTTGTGAGGGACTGTATGTGTGCATGTGCATAAAAAACCTTGAAAAGAAAGTCAATTACAGTTCTCTTGATGGACAAGAAGGGAAAAAAAGAAATTAGTTGAAGTATTGCTTTTTACTAGGAAACATAGATTTTTGGATAAATTAAAGAAAAAAAAAACAGTGCTAATTTTGTCAGCAGCTCCAGTCTGTGCTAAGAACACTGGAGTATTTTTTTTCATGGAAAAATCATATAGTCATATTGCATTAATGAACTTAGAGACTTTTAAATATTTAAAAGCATTAGAATTATTCAGTTGCCCATTGGGCTTGAATTTAAACTGATAGTTGAAAATAGTTGGCTTAATTCTTGCAATTTTCAAATTTAATGTAAGTTACATTAACATGTCTATTCCAAATGCCACACAAGATAAATAAGGTGTATTTGACAGATACTTTGAATGTTTTGAAACAGTGTCATGATCCCCTTTAAAACACGTCCCCTTGCTTTGAACACACTTATCCCATAGTTCTTGCCATTCTTGAAAGCAGTTCTGAAATCCTCTTTCCTGAGTGTCAGTAGTTGTGCTGTTGTGGCTGCCTTGATATCCTCAATCAATTGAAAATTATTTCCCTTTCAGGATCATTTTGCAAAAAGCTACATGGTACCAGATTCAGTGAATGAAGTGGGTGGAGACACAATGTCATGTTCTTATGAGCTCGTTTCTGTTGGATGGCACTCAGCAATTGATTCACTGTAAATGAGTTGTGGTGGATCACAGAAGAGGCTCCAATAATCTTCTTTTCCCTATGTCTGTTCCTACAGACTCTGGGCTGGTCTTGAGTTGTAGTTTGTCCAATATGACATGAACAAACAGCTGACCTTGGAATCTTGTGTCAGCCACCATAGAAAGAAGCTAAGTAAATCAGCAGAATAAGAGAGAAACACTCTCTGGCTGCCCCAGTTGCTTCAGACAACAGCCTATGTTGGGCAAGTTCATAGGTTGTCTACAGATATTGGGTGAGTGCAGGTGATACCAAAAGAAGATGCATCTGGAGAGTCCACCTCAGGCTTCAAACACAGAGCACCTTGTACTCTATCTCTGTTAGTTCATCAGTTTTGGGGTAGATTGCTACTCAGCACTAGGCAACTGATTTAGGAATAATAAACTGAGATACAGTTTAGAAAATAGTAACACAAATACTTTAAGGGCAAGAAAGAAATCTGAAACATAAAAAGGACATAAAAGTGTGCCACATGTATGTCAGATCTAGACGTCTTAGTGTATTGTGTATCTAGTAGGTTGTGGCTTTCCAGTCCCATAAATAAGTACATTTCAGTGTCATAAGCCCCAATGAAAAACAGGAGAATATCTATGAGAAATTTGGGGCATTCTGGTGAGATCTGATATCAGTACTTTCAAAGTTAAAAAATTTCCTGAAGTATGATTTTCTTTTTCTAATATTCAGTGAAGTCAAACAAGGCTAATTTTAGCTCTTGCCAGTGAATGTAGAGGTTCTTAATCTTTTGCCTATTTTGTTGCCACTGAAGCATCTTTGAGTAAAATGTATGAGACCTTATTAAGAAAAAAGTAGGGAGGTCAGGAGAATCCATACCACGTGTGTAGGTAGGAGAACCGAGAATCTATTCTTCAGTATATTTTCTCCATAAGTCCAGGACCTTGCTTTGTTTTTATTTATTTGGTTGACTTCTCTGGCACCTCCCCCAGCCCTGCCCCACATCAGAAGCCTTCTTTGTCATGAGCTTATGAGGATTCTTCTGCAGATCATGGTGACAAATGTTCACCACCAGTCTACTTGAGACTCATGCAACAGGCTGAGTAGCTTTTATCTCAGAGGAATGTGATACATAATACTGCCTGTCCATGGAGATTGGGTGAAGTTATTAAAAGTAGACCTCTAGTTCACACCCATAGTCATTCCTCAGAAATTTAGGTTTTCAAACAAATTAAGCATCACATCTCACTTACACCTTGACTGAATATTTACTGACTGTATTCACACTTGTGAGTTGTGATCAACTCTTCAACCCAGAGCATGTGTCAAATGGCATTTTTAAAAGACCATTTATGTAGTACTTCTAATCCTTTAGATGGGGCTTATTGTGATATGGAAGAAATAATTTTGGAGTTAAAATTAGAAAACTTGGTTTTTGCATCTACTTTTGACTTTTATCAGAAGTAGGAAAGTCATTTATTCTCTGTAAACTTGAGTCTTCACAGTTATATAATATTAACACAAAATAAATGACATGTTCAAAATTTTCCCACACAACATCAAGTAAAAATAGATTATTGTAGGATTATTACAGTGTCTCTCTCTTTTTTTTCCATTTATTTTTATTTTATTAAAATACAAATGTCAATCAGACAGTTTCAAGACACCTTAACCATACAGAGTCGATGAATTAATACATTGCAAACTGTTTTCATAACGTTTTGGTATTGTACAAGGTGCATACATGAAATTATATTTACAGGTTTTTTTATAGCTGAATTATATCAAAGATTCAATAAT
>PVKA01033326.1:0-24496 GCA_004027165.1 Ctenomys sociabilis
AAGAAAGAAAGAAAGAAAGAAAGAAAGAAAGAAAGAAAGAAAGAAAGAAAGAAAGAAAGAAAGAAAAGAAAAGAAAGAAAGAAAAAACTACACTATTTGTTGATAAAACTCTTGAAATGAACACAGAATTAATGACAAATATGGTCAGTGGAAATCTGAACAGGCTTTTGGTAAATTTTCTTATAGGAAATAAGACCAAATAAAACCAACTGCTCATGAGCATGAGAGCAGAAATGGCTGTCGCGTTAGAGGAGTCTCGTGCTAACTTAGAGGATGACGTGGCTCTTGGTGTGGGTGTAACATTTATAAAAGAGAAGTTCTTGCCAAATATTTGTGGCGGTTTTAGAAGAGTTACTTGCTCTGGTAAGTGACTCTTTTATGAGGCTTGATGTAGATGGGAAATATCTCTTCAGTTTAGCATTATGAAATGTATGACAAAAAGTCATCTGTACCTTAAGAAAATTAGGAAGTAAAACAAAGAAATCTCTCTTTGATCAAAAAAAAAAAATAGTGTTTTTTAAAAAGGGTGAATTTCCCTTCTAAGCAAAGAGTTAGGTTCTGTAATACAAAAAAAAAGTAGACAGTCTGAAGTACTTTGTTTGTTCAGGTCCTATGTGGTAAATTGCTTTTCTTTGCTGATAAGAAAAGCTAAGAATTCAGAATATTCATAATCCAAGAAGCTAAAGAAAAATCTGCCCATGAACTAATCAGGTTAAGACAAATATGAAAGACTAAGAGGTAATTTCATTCAATCATAAATGACAAATTCCCTAAGTTGTGTTTTCTTGTCTTTCAGTATAAAGAGATAAGTATTTCCCTGTCAGTTTTCCTGATTAAGGCCGTTACATCTGCAGAGCAATTGTTACCGTCCAGCCTGAGGAGAACGGCTAGGAGTCACACAGCCACTCAGGAAAGGCCTACTCTTTAGTTCCCCCTCCTTCCGTTTATATTGCAATGCCATCACCGGCGCATTTTTCTGTCTTCCTTTCCTCAAAAAAAAAAAAAAAAAAAGTACAAAGAGCTAGAGAAGAGCCTAGCAAAGAGAGTGACTGTCCAAATCAATCATCATCCTGCTGCCAAAGATTTAAAAATAATTAAATATACTCCTGACGGTGTTAAAAACCTAAGCATATTTGACATCACTGCTTAATGATGGAAATTCCTTATGGAACACCCCCGGGGTGGGTAAGCTAGGCAAGAATTTAAACTTAAACCTCACTCAGAGAAGGGTGGAAATTAATATTATTTCATGATATTGAGTCATGGAATTATGGAAAATAAAGGGTCTAGCCCTTTTAATCCTTGGGCGAATTTCTTTTTAGTATTATATGTGTAGAAATGGGCGAGATGCATGAGCCCATGCCCCAAGAAGGATATGCACATGTCTTTATAATGAAGGATGAGATAAAAACAGCTTTCTCATGGCACTGATAATGCCAGCAAAGATGATTGCTGTGGCTTCAGGTGACTTCCTCAAATGGCACATCTCAGCGATAGTCAGTTATCTCCAGTCGACGCAAGCCTCACGTCAGGCAATGAAACAGCTAGAAACTGCGTTGTATAGAATGATATACCCAGGAATTTCTAAACCAAAAGCAAGATGCAAGGCCATCACCAGGTGTGTGCCACCCACAAAAAAAGGAAGAAAGAAAGAAAAGAAAGAGAAACTTTTTCACTCCTGAGTAATGGAATGAAGGGACCAGCAATATCATTTTTCAAATTATATCTAAAATCTTCAGCATAATATTAAAAAATATCCTCCAGAGCTAGGAAAAAATCAACAGGTGGGATAGAAATCCACTGGCCACTTTCATATGGAAATTCTGAATATTTAGCATTTGAAACCATAGTATCCCTGGGCTCATCTGTTCTACAATGAACTTAGTTCCTGCATCTTCCAGATCATTCTCCATACACTTGAGACACAAGAGCAAATCAAATAAAAAAAAGCCCTATGGGGTACAAATGTGAGTAATGGAAGGCGGACTGGAAGAAGACAAGCAATAAGCATAGCATGTGTATGGGAAGGCAGTAACTAGAAGGTAAAATCTGCCTGGGTAAGAAGGAAAAATTGAACAAATGGTGAAGGATCCAGAAGTCAATTGCAGGTGTCTGCTGGAGTAGGTTGGAGCAGTTTTCATGTAACGCAGATGTAACAAGCCACTTTAGGAAAGTGACAGTGAGTAAGGACAAGCACAAAGGTGGGGGAACTTTGAGCAGACAACTACAGGAGAGCAGAGGAAAACCAGCGCCAATACTGAATGGAGGATTCTGGAGGCTAAGAGGAGACACTGAGCATGAGGACTTCCATCCAGGAGACCACTGGGAATGAAACTACTGCAAGCTCTTTGGGACACTGGCTTTTAGTGTGAATGAAATGCTGTCCATACAAGGCTTTGGGGGAGGGGCATGCTTTGGTCAAGCCATGTGATGAATCATCCCGGTTATGGTATTGAAAATTGCTCACAGGGCCAGAGCAAGAAGCATTTGGGAAGTTCCTGGTGTAGCCCAGGCAGGAGATGCTAATGGCACCCCCAAGGCTGAGCACAGAAGGTGGTAGGAAGCGTTGGAGTTGGGATGTGTGCAAGGGGTAGCACCGACAGTGTTTCCTGGCAGAACAGATGCCATGTGTGAGAGATAGAGAGGAACCAAGATGCTTTCAAGAATTTTTCTCTTGAGCAACTGGAAAACTAGATTTGGCATAAACGGAGATGTAGAAAGTTTCAAAGGGATCAGGGGAAAGGAAACTTTTGATTTGGACTTGCTGAGTGTGAGAAGCTCACGTGGAGATGATGAGTAGATTGTGAGTGACTCTGCCAGTCAGGAAAGAGACTCCAGCTAGCTATGAACCCTGGAGGGTTGTCAGGATGCAGCCACTTAATGTCAAGGGACTGAGAGAGGAGAGGTGGGTGTTGGGGCTGACTAACACCAGAGACTCAGGAACTGAGCCAGAGGAGAGCGTAGTGCACACCCCTGATCCCAGCACCCAAGAACCCTGAGGCAGAGAATTATAAATTTAAAAGTAGGCTAGGGAGCTCAGTATTCTAGTAAGACCTGGTCTCAAAATGCAAAAAAAAAAGGTAAAAATAAAATGGGCTGGAGATGTGCCTCAGTGTGGAGATGGAAAATTCAATCTCTGTGCCAAAAAGGAAAGAGGTCCAAGGATGAGGAGAAATTAGATAGGACGGCTGGGAAGATCAACCACCAAGGTAAAAGAAAACAGTATCAGTCGGTGTTTCCAAAGCCAAGTGTAGTAGGTGAGCAAGCAGGTGGGAAGATGTTGCACTGCATCCCATCAGACGAGTTCTTATGCTTTGTATTTAGCACCCACAGCAAGGTAACTTTAGACCAGGCTGGTCCCTGGAGGGCCCCTCTTGTGCTACATGATTTTCCCCACAGTTCTGGCCTCCCTCCTCCTCCAGCTGGTTAACCTCCCTCAGTTCCAGCCCTGACACTCACTTTCCCATAGCCAATGTCTCTAAGTCCGAGTAGGTTCCACAGGATAATCCACGTGAGTCACAGCAGCACACACACAGGATCTTGCTTCTGCATCTCTCTTCCTGAGTAAGCAGCTCTCTCTGGGAGTGCTCTCCCATGGCACTACACAGCAGGCACTTCATCATCTTTCTATTGTGTCACCAAAGGAGAAAATACTGTACAGGAGGGATCTGTGCTCCTGATATGACCTTTCCAAGAGGCAGTCAACATTGTACTCTTATCCTTGCTGTGATCACTGAGGCTTCCAATACAGAAGAAATCAGTTTTGAAGGAGCAGAGCATCCGTGCGGCAGACCAGGAGCCCACTTTTGCATAAACCTATGCAACACCACCGATGCCTTAACGTGGAGATGTCAGTTTCAGCTGAAGATGCAATGGGTAGCAGCCATGTCTTCAAGATATATGCCCTTCACATAACCTGCGTCACCCTGTGGGAGCCACGCTGGTGACATGTACCTTAGGTCTTAGAGGCTTCTCTCTCTCTTACTCCAAAATCTCAAGGGCCAGCGAGATAGCTCAGTGGAATACACACCTGCTTAGTCAAGTGCTGGGACCAGGATTCAATCACCTGCTATCCTATGGCAGCTGGCCCCATCTGTAGGAGCTGAGCCAGTGATAGAGTCCAGGTCTGGTGGCTCTCACCTGTAATTCTAGTGCTGGGGAGGCTAAAAACAGGAGGATCACTATAAGTCTGGGCTAAACAGTGAGACTCTGCGCACACACACACACACACACACACACACACACACACACACGCCTCAAACACTCCAGTGCCTATAATTTAAGAGAAGAATGTCTGCTTGCTGATTTAGGGACAGGTGGTAGATGTGATTTGCATAGAGCAAAATGGATTGTTTTTATTCTATGCCTGGAGAAATACAAATGCAGAAAAGGAGGGTGTGAACACTGTTGATCAAAGGATGGCTGAATTGTGATTTAGTAAAACGTATATAATCTTTGATTTCTAGCAAAGGCAATGGAGAGACAAAGCCATAGTAAAGAAAAATATCACTTGGGTTTCTCCCAACTAATAGGATCACATAAAAATGAAATGGAGAATAAAAACACTGTGATGTTGATGGATTATGATGAGAATTGAGTTGAAGAAAATAAGTGCTTTAAAGTCATCCAATTCTCTAAATAACATTGGAGACCGGGGAGTCGGATGTGCTCAAGCTTATCGGCACCAGATCTGGAAAATGTGGCAAGATTACTAACTGCAATTTCGCGATGACATGATGGGGCCCTGAAAGCAATTCTGAAGACAGCTGGTCTCCTTCCAGAGATAACAGACTCAGCCATAACCCAGGTTCCTTCAGAGGGTCAGTTCAGCGGTCAGAGCCAAGATCAACTTTGTAATTGTTGTAATTTTGCTTTCTGCTGCTGAGAGCATCCAGTCAGATGAGGCATCGCCCAGAGAGGAACAATTTTCTCTATAAAATTACTATCATTACCAGAGCTTTTAGGGAAGGTGACCAAGCTTTTTTTTTCTTTTCAAACTTATAAGTGTCTGCTACCATATCAAGTATTAAATCATGACATTTAAGAGAATCTAAGCTATAACCACTTGCTATCTTTACAACTTTACATTCCTATAAGTACCAATTAGAAGACCCATTCAGGAGGACATACCTCTTATTTTATGCAATAATATTTAGGGAAGTGGCCCATGTGTGCTTCCTGGGTGACGCACTGTGGGTTTTGATGCATTAACAGAGCCGTAGCCTGAGTCCTGTTATGTTCTCAGGATTAGCCTGGGACGCTGCAGCACAAGTTTTGCATATGAGGAAATTGTGTTTTAAGTACTCTTTCAATTCTCTCACCAGGGAAATAATATGATGTTCACACAAGGTCTAAAATGTACATTGTGAAATGAGAGGAAATGGTTTAACAAGGAAAGAAAGTAGGATCGGGGAAAGGAAAGAAGGGTAAAGGGAGACGAATGCAACTTAGCTGTGTTATTAGTGTCTCTTAGTTCATTGAAAAGGAAAGTTCACGTTGGTATCAACTGGAGAAACTTTGATGCTCATATCTTGAACTCTAAATACTTTAAATATGGCAAATGAAGTACATTAACTATTGTTATCCTTCTATTCTTTTGTTATGAATTTTTTTCAATAAAATCAAAATAGAAATCTATGCTTTGTCCCTCTAACCAGGAAAGGGCCCTTCGCTCAGCTTTGCTGGACCACAAGGCAGGCTGCAAACCTGGGGAATCTCCCCCTTGATTAGTTCTACTTCCCCACAACACACACGGTGACTCTACAAGCCAGGCAGGATGAGGGACTTTCCCGAGAGCCGCAGCCGATCAGTAGCACAACCCGTGGTAGGTCTTACCTTCTGATCACTGAAAAACACTTCCTGCTTTCACACAGGTGATGTGCAGAGCCCTTCCGCCAGCCACCCAACTGTGGAGTTCCGTGTTCAAGGAGATAGCAGTGTGAAAATAGATATTTGACCAGAGCTGGCTGTTTCTTGTTTTTTTTATTGTGTTAATTATCACAGTTGCAGTGAATGCACAAATAGGAGTTTTCTTATAACAAGCTTTATCTGGAGCCTCACAACATACAGTCTTCGGGGACCTGTGTAACTACAGTCCCCTCCCCACAGTTTAACCAACAAAGGCAAGTAATGTCTGTGCCTTTCCCATCCGGTATTGGTAGTTTCTTTGCCATAAACAGAGATGTGATAATTACCAAATGAAATCAGAGACAAAACACAAAATGAAATTGCCAAATATTGCTGAAAACCTGATGTAGCAAAGTTTGCTCCATTCTTATGACCTAAACTTAACTGAACAGCTAACAACACTCTGGTTTCCACTGACCTACTTATGATTTGACATTTAAAAGTAAAGTAAAAGGAGTAGGAGGCTCTGCGTTTAGAAGTCAAGGAGCATCCATTCTTGATTCTTAATGTAGGGAACTTGGTTTTCTATTGTGATTTGGCTGTGTAATGGTTCAGGCCGAGGAGAACTTAATTAAATATGCATTTTCAGCTGTTAACATATGCCTGACCTTATTAGCTCATAACCCCATTTGAAAAAGTGTTCTGATCTCATGCTCAGTCATCTATAGTAGGAGGGATAAGGGATTTTTCTGAAAATCAAAAATCAAAAAATGGCATGTCTGGGTAAAAACAAATACATGCATACATACCTGCATGCATACATACATACATACCTGCATTTACCTGCATTCTCTCTCTCTCTCTCTCTCTCTCTCTCTCTCTCTCTCTCTCTCTCTCTCTCTCTCCACTAAAAACAAATAGGGATCACCAATTTTGAACTTGTTCCTCTTCCAACTGTTGTTTCTTTGTTGATGCTGACTATTGATTTATGTTCTCAGGGAGAGTCAGATCCCAGCACTGGCCTCACAGAGCAAGTCAGTCCAAGTGCAAACTATGACGCCTTATCCTTTAGTATTTGACATTTGAAGAGAATGATAGCTAATGAAGGCTTCTTCTCTAAGCTGCCTTGTTAGAAGGAAAGTGCCTATCTGCCAATCTGTGTAGGCACACAATTCCAAAGAACCCTAGCAGATCCAGGTTAAAGGGTGTGAATGAGAGGAGCCCTGTCCGCCAGCCCCCAGATGTCAGCAGGGATGTAGGACTAATGTTCTTCTAGAAAAGCTTTTCACAACCACAGTAAGCGAATCCCCTGAGTTTCTGCTCAGTACTGAACAGCCTTACATTCTTTCCTATAACTTACAGGGAGAGGGAGAAAAATCTTGCTCTATCAAGGCCACATAAGAGAATTCTCACAAAATAAACAGTTAAACTTAACTGCAGGCCTTTCCTTCCATGGACATATTTTAAACACACAGAATGTTAGGTGACTGTTAGAAAAATGACAAGTGTCTGTTTCCATTAAAGTCCCAAGTGCCTGGATCTAATTGACAGCCTTTCAGAGCCATGGAGGAACTCCAAGCTTTGGGGTTTCCATAGCAACATGTCCCCACTGGTACATGTCTGCTTCTCCTAGACCCTGCTCACAGGAACCCACATCTTAGACACCTGTTCAGTCATCCAGGAAGGTCACCACTTCAGAGGGTAACAAATCCAATTTTCCAAGCTGATAAAATTTTCAGTTTTGAGGCTTAAGCTTCGATTTGAGATCTCCAAATATTCTTTGTTCAGTTACATGCATTATTTTCTTGTAGTTTGACTCTGTAACAGACCTACTGTCCACTCAGTTGTAAGACACAAGCTGACAAATGGCTTCTTCCCATCCATCTCCTTCTAAAGGAAGAAATTAGCACCAGAGCCTGTCCCCATCTTTCAGCTGGCCTTGTTCACTCATCTAAGAAAACAGCAATTCACAAGACTCACACAATGTGTGGGGAGGGGCAGGAAGGCCACTTGGCTCTGTGCTGGTGGCAGCTCAGTCCCAGCTCACTGTCACTCACAGTGTTGGTCTGATGGCTGCATCACCCTTGAAAAGTGCCCTTTTCTAACAGCAAGAGGAGATATGCCTACCCACACTACGGAGACCACTTAGCACACCCTAGGTCATTTCCTGCCCAGAGCCTGCTGACAGAGTTCTTGTTCATCCTAAGTCATACTGAGAGGAGCGAAGGTTAAGTGCCATGCTCAGGGCCACAGGGCTTGTTAATGGCAAAGCCAGGAGTGCAAACTCCCAGGGAAGTGTTCTCCCACTGGACTGAGTAATGGAAATAGGCAGGCGGAGTGGCTCGACCTCCCCAAACGGGAGGCCTGCAGGACACGGAAAGGGCAGCTTCCACTCTAAGAGCCATTCAATTAGACGATTTTTCTCACAAATTGCTACCTGCATAAAGCGCACTGCGATTTAAAGTCCATTATCCCTGGAATGTGTCTGTCGCCACCTTCTGGGCGGTGGCACTCAAGATCCTCCTCTTCACGGCCTGCTTTTGTTCACTCCTTCACAGGCTCTCCGCGCAAACAAGATGGCTCACATCTGTGTAAATTGATCTTTATCAGTTAATTGAATCAGTCGCTTCTCATTTACCTGTGCACCCCTGGTGGGGTCCACAAACAGCGCTTCACAATCAAGCTCTTCCAGAGACTAGACGCGTGATGGACTAGCTGCCCTCAAATTCATCCTCCGTGGAAAAAGGTTCAGGTATCAAATTCCCATGTGGGGAAGCAAATAAACTTAGTATGCACAGTCCTACCCAGCTAGGACTTAACTGCTTTCATTGCTCTTAATTAAAACATTGTTTCATAAGAGCTCTGTGTTCATTTTTTCTCTGCAAGAGAATTTCAAAGCATTAGAGGGATATGAATCAGAGAGTATATGAATGAGAGATAGACCAGTAATGAATCCTATGAAATAAGAATGTGCGGTCTTGTCCTAAGCCCAGGGTTCCTGATCTCCATGAAAAAAAAAATCTCTCCCCAAGTAATTTATACTCAGCAAACAGCGAGGAGATTACATGCAAAGGGGTTCAGGCACCCGAGGAATGGAAGAAAAAAAAATGTGGTGTTTTTATACAATGGAGTATTACTCAGCAATAAAGAATTATAAACTCAGAAACCTTCTTATATAAGTGGATGCCACTTAAAGATACACTCATAAATGAAATAAACCAGACCCATTTGTGTAACTATTGTATGGTCTCCTTAGTGTAAGAACTCAAAAGAAGTAATAAAAATAGAAAGGTATAACACAATTAAAAGGAAAGCAAGAACTTAAGTACTAAACAACAAGGGCAGGGCAGGGAGAAAAACTGGAAAATGTGGCAGGGGCAACACCATACATTTATATGCACAAGATGGGTGAGGCAATGATCCTGAGAATCTCCATTTGGTATTTGAAGCTAGAAGTTCATTTGTAGGATTCTCACCCTTACTAACTATATATGCTGATATCTGTGAACTAAGCAACTGCACTGGAGATAGCAATGTGTAATACTGGGTCATGTTTGGAACGCCTGTCATTCTGGTCTGCTATGTGCGTGCTGCTTCTAATGTCATGACAATTACTGCTGTGCTCTCTCTAAAGTAAATGTTTGTTTTTTTTTAAGAAAAGAAAAGGTAATAAAGGAAAACAACAAAAAGTTGTCATGGGACTATCCTGCTACAATGTTGTATATGGTTGGATTTCTAGATTTCTGTGTAAAAATGTGTAATTATTTATTTCTAATTTTTATTTTTTATTGTTTATTTTATTTTTTCACATTCTCTAGGGATGTAAAGTTTAGCATATCAATGATTGATGGGAAATACCTGTTCCATATTATGTCTAAGATGTTTGATATTCAGACAGATAGTGATGTTAAGCTCAAATGTCTATATTACAGGGTAATATCATTAAGCTTCTCTTCTGGAGGGTTAACAACTTAAGTTTGAGACCAAAAAATTAGACAAAAAGAAGAGCTACAGGGCCAGGGAGATGGCTCATTGGAATAAGCATTTCCCTAGCAAGCGCAAGGGCCTGAGTTCAATCCCCAGTTCCACCAAAAAAAAATAATAATAATAACAATAACAACAATAAAAAGAAGGGGTACAAGGATCGCCAACATTTTGGCCCTAGCCCTTCAAGCTCAATCACCCCTTCAAGACTTAGGACATAGGAGAACCTGTACTGTAACTAAGTGGTGTCCCAAATTTTCTATTCAAGGAGGTTATGGGGCCACAGAAGAAAGTGATTGATTATGTGGAGTGTGCCTAAGGAGAGTCACATGGAGAGAAAACATTCTCTTAGCCTTTCACAGAGAGCAAATTGGTCAAGCAATGGTTGTGACTCATCCACATGGCTGACACTGACAAAAGATCTACAAACTGCTTTACAGGGTTTCAGGGTAAACCCTGAGGGGGTTTGACTGATCTTGTTAGATACAGAAGTTACATTCTCCGTTATATAGGTCTTGCTTTATCCTGGTCTTAACAACCCAGCAAAAATTTATATGCTGAGCTGTAAAAGGCTCAAGTCAACAACTTCTGATATTCCCAGCTCTGCAGATAACCCACTAATTTTATGGACTACTGGACTATATTAAAATCTTAGTTCAATGAGAATAAAGATTTTTACTAATAGTGCTTAGACAGGATATGTCTCCATCTTGCACTACGAATAACTACTACAAAGACAACAATAAGTAATGTATTAATTGTTGTAACTAACCTGTTTTGTAGCAGTCTTAGTTTTGATTCTTTATCTATAAAATTAATTTTTAAAAGCAATACAGGCATACAAATCAGCGTCTGATTCTTTGAAATTCTTTTGGCAGCTCAAAAGTAGCAAAGAAAAAGTTAAAAAGGAAAAGAAAAGAAAAGAAACAAGTCAGAATATTGTTCCCTCTTCTCTTGGGAAAACCATCTATGTCCTGGCATTCCTCCACAAATCCAACAACTGTGCTCCAGCTAAATTAGCTGGTCAGCAACATAGTGGGTTGGAAGATCCCACCCATCCCAGAACAACCCAAGAGGAAGAAGCAGGGAAAGAAAAAGTCTTGCAAGACTTAGCAGCAGGAAGGAAACCCAAATTCACTCATTTAGCATTGTTTCTAAATTGTATGTCAGAATATTCTTTTATTTTTTTAACCTTGACCAGAGACTGGAGAAACAGTAATAAACACATCTGCTATGAGATTGAGCAGCAACAAAGCATTAAACATTGCATCAGATGGTCATAAGAAGCATTGTAAACAAATCAAAGTAATGACTCAAAGGTTTTTGTTTTAATATGGAAGCCATGAAGGCTTGATTGTTGAGGTGACATCTGACCAGAGCCTTAAAGCATAGTAACCAGCCACCATAGCTCACAAGGTTAAGCAGCAGGAGAAGACAGAATCTATGCACAGGTCCTGAGATGCTTCCAGGCTGGGCTCTTATCCCACCAGGGATAAGAAGGGGATGAGGCCTTGAGGGAGGTGACACAGATTGGGATCCCAGAGGAGTAGACTCTGGTAGTGAATCAAAGTGCCTAAAATCTTCTTAAGGAACACTCAGGATCAAATCTTTTCAAAGGAGGGGGAATCAACAAGACTGAGTAAAAGAAGATAGGACAGGAGACTGTCTCACAGAGGACCCAGCTTGGAAGGTCCTTTCCTGGGAAAAGGCCGAGGCTTCTTGACACAACCAGCCAGCAGCTGTAGATGAAGGCTTCTCCAGGGAAACCTCCCACGCAGGGGAAGCAGCTCTCTCCACCTGTGGGCAATCTCTACAGGGAGCCACAGAGAACAGTCTTTTCAGGCCTGAGGGAAAATCTGAGCTGCATGTCACAGCACCCGCTGTACCAAGTGGGGAGATGTGAGGAATAAGGAGAGAAGGAAGTAAATTTTCAGTGTCATGTACAGACTTGGGGCTAATCATGGGTAGTCACTATAGGAGCTACACAGTCAGCCTATCATGTCAACAGACACCTCATCCATGGAGTCAACTCCAGCTCAAGAAAAATTCAAGAACCGGGCATGATAGCACAAATCTGTCATCCCAGTTACTCCAAAGGATAGGTCAGAAGAATTGTCAGTTCAAAGCCAACCTGGGTAGTTTAGGAAGCCTTTCCCAAAGACAAATCAATAAATAAACATCCACATACCATAAACAGATTTTTTTGATATTAGTCGATAGATGACAGATTTACATAGCATCTAGATAGCCTTAGGTATTATAAGCCATGTAGAGAGAATGTGAAGTACATGGGAAAGTGTGGGGGGCTTGCAGGCCATGTTATGTACTTTGTATGAGGGATGTGAGTGCCAGAGATCATGGTATCCATCGGAAAGTCTGGAACCCTCATGGATATCAGGACTATGAGTTTTTCTTTTTCCTTCTAAAATTGTATTTATTTATTTATTTGATGCAGGGTCTTGCTACACAGCCCAGAATCATAGTGACCCTCCTGTCTTAGCCTCCTCAAGTGCTGGGATTATAAGCTTATGCTACCACATCTCATTTCAGTGGCTGACATGGCATGTCCAGGGTTCTGGGGTGGCACAGCATGTGGTGCTGGGAATTGAACACAGGTCCTTGCACTTGCCAAGCAGGCTCTCAGACTGCTGAACTATCTCTGCACCACTGACTACTGGTTTTTCTAAGAGTCCTTCTAGAGGTTAATATGAGACTATACTCTCAAGGTGAGGGTAAAAGTGGAAGATTAAAAAATGACATCATCAGCACAAAACTTTAAGGAAATATGACTTGCAAAAGAGAAAAGAAATACACTTTCAATAAAGGCAGCAGAGTCACCACAGAATGCCAAGGTGACTCTGCCATGAGTATAAAAAAGATGGGAAGGAGAACAGAGAGCAGTTCCACCAGACAAAGGGAACACAAGAACAAGGTTGTATATTCACATCTGGAGAAGCATGAAAACAAGAAAGTTCTTTGATGCAGGTGAATGAGGGATTCAAACAAACATGTCACTGTGTGTGAGGCAAGAAAAACACAGAAGCTGAGAGGCCCTTTGATGGCTCTTAGGAGAGCATAGCAAGCAGGTTGCAGTGGCACTCAGAAAAGGGAAAACCCATCAGGAAACTGATGAAAGAGAAGGGAACATTCTTTTGTCAAGGAACATGGGTGCATCACAACAAGCTGAGGTCATGAAAAGAACATAGAGGCCGTAGTGCATTAGCACAGAACAGCCCCAGGCTTCACATGGGCACTGAGTTCCTCAGACCAGGCAGGTGCCCAACAGATCTGGAGAGGCACTGGCTCAGAAGAGGCCTTTACAGGGCAGCACAGTTCTGATGGCCTCCCCTGCGATGTAGGAGCACAGGACATGTTCTTCTCTTGTTCCTACCTGCAATTTATTCCTCAATGCTAGTGTCTGCCACCTATCTGAAGTCAGATTCCTTGAGGGAAAAGTGCAGAGTCCCCCAAGTCCTCTTTGGTGGTGTAAGAACAGGAAAAGAGGTGCCTACACATTGCAGCAAAGTCTTTTAAGGAAACCCAGGACTGAAGGTACATAAAGGGAGGAGTGTGAGGCAATACATCCTAAGATAGACAGACAGCTAGATAGACTTTATTATTTATAAAGAATTGGCTTATGTTTACAGATGCTGACAGGTTCCATGATGCTAACATGCATTTGTGTCTTTGTTCTCATCACACGATCCCCCACCCCAGTGAAGAGCCACCTGCTTTACTCGGTCATCCAAATAAAACCCTGAGCCTTTCCAGAAATACTCTGAAAGATACACCCAGAAGTAATGCTGCATCAAATGCGGTGTCTGTTTGCCCACTGGCCAAGTCAAGTAGACACATAAAATTAACCCTCATAGAAGGAGAATAAAACCTTATAACTGATCTAATTTAATTTCCAGAAAACATGAAGGGTAAAAGAGGTGGCCCAGGGCCTGCATGGCTTAATTATGCTTAGCATTGATTATTAAAGCTTCACAGATGCAAGATTCTGAAAAAAAAAAACCAAACTTCACAAATACCACATCCAACTACCCCAGAATACTTAGGGATGAATTAGGGCAATGCTGGTTGGCAGACTATTTGGATAAGTAGAGGGCAAGAGCTTTTGCTATGTATAACTATACTAATCTCAAAACAAAACATGCCATGCCAGAAAACTCTGACCTCTTTAAATCAAAGAAAAGGAAAGAAGAATTCAGAAGAAATAATCACAAAATAAGGAGTTCTCATAATCAATGAAAGGTAGTTTAAAATTATTGCATTTCATCACCTCTGGATGATTAAGTAGGAATTCACACTTATGTATTCAAATAATCACTTTAATTATTAAAGATGAAAATATCTGATTAAGAAAAAATAAGACAAGTTACATCCCATGAAAGGTAACTGGAACAAAAAAAGAAGTTAAGAGTAAGGTGGCCATAGGATTAACAATTATTATCATGTGTAGAAATAAGGAATTGCATAGGTGAAAAAGAAAGGTTGCATAGATGCCCATACTTGAAAAATTTTATTTTATTATATTTCTCCCCTCTAGACTTTCATGCTTAATATTATTATTACATATTATTACATATATATATATATATATATATATATATATATATATATATATATATATATTGGTGATATGGGGGGTCAAACTCATGACACTGCACTTGTCAGACAGGCACTTGTGCTACTGAGCTATCTCCCTGGGCCTGGATACAGCTAAATGTATATAAAGCACAAAAAAAAATCAGGCATGAAAATGGGAGCATAGCCCAGGGTGACCTTTAGCTGCAGTATCCCCACTGAGAGCCCACATTTGTAAACAGTGATCCCCGACACCCCAAATATGCACACCCAGAGTATGGTCACAGAAATTCTGCTAAGACTACATATAGAGTGTGGTAAGTGAAATCCTTCCAAGGGGTTCCTACCCAGTTTCTACCATGAATCCTTAGAGATCACCTGTTGGCCAGCATAGAACCTGGGGCTCTAACCCACTTGACCTTGTGATAAAGCCACACTTTGAACTCTCAAGCCACATTGTATAACATGGGCACAGAAAATAGTGCTGTGATCTGAAGGCGCTGGGAATAAGCTTTCTGATAATGTAAAAAAAGATATATAATAACATTGAGGCAAGCAATTTACTGGAAGAAAGTCTGGAGTGGGGAGTATATTGGAGGAAAGTTTGACTTGTGGATTCAGAGCTCTCAATTCATAGTTGTTTGACTTTCTAGTTGTAGAGCCTGTGGTGAGGCAGCACCTCATGGCAGCGAGCTCATGGGAAAACAAAGCTGTTCACTTCACCGTGGTCAGGAGGCAAAGAGCAAGGTCAGTATCCCAGCATCTCCCCTCATGCCACCCAAGGCCTCACCAGGCCCCAGGCTCTAACAGCTCTGCCACCTCCCAGTAATGCCTCAGCCTGAGGTCTAATCCTCCAAGACATGGGAGACATTAAAGACTCAAACACTGGCAAATGTGTGTCCACAAAGTGCAAGTGTTGGCCTCAGGACCTGAGGGGAAAGCATTCGGATTAGATGGGACCATGAGGGTGGGTCTCCCTGCTGGCAGTGGTAGCTCTTTAAGGAAAGGAAGCAAGGCCTCAGCTGGCACACTTGCTCTGTCTCTCCAAACCCCCTGCTGTGCTCTGGTGCAAGGAGCTCCCTCCAGATGTGGAGCAGATGCTGAAGGCATGCTCTTAGACTCCCTACTAAGCCAAAGCTGTAAGCTAAATAAATCTCTGTTCTTTATAAATTATATTGTCTCCAATGTTTTGCTGTAGAAATAAAGAATGAATTTAGGCCAACAAGTAGTATAAAGTTAAATGATAATTAAAATAATGTTGTTTTCTTGATAGGTTAGATTTTTTGTTTGTTCTTTTTTGCAATACTGGGGATTGAACTCAGGACCTTATGCTTGCCAAGCAGGCACTTATGTTGCTTAGTTATCTCCCCAGCCTTAAAATAATGTTTAAATAGCAAAACTCTTGGACTCAGCAAACTAATCCAATATAGTCCAATAGTTCATAATAGTAGAGAATTATCAGCACAGCTGGCAATTGTCTGATGTTGTTGACTTGAGCCATTTACAACTCAGCATATTAATCTCAGCATATTAATATGGCATCACTTTTTACACCTTGTGGTTCTACTTTTCTGCTGGATGGTTAAGACCAAGTTAAGGCAAAACATATATTTTATCTGCATTCAAGTACCTACAATATTTGAACTGGCATCAAGTATGAAAAGCTTGTTTAAAGACTTCTTCAAATGCAGCTTCTCTAAAAGCAATGGAACATCTATCTCTGGCAAAACAAAACAAAAAAGAGGGATAAAAATGAAGGACCATTTTGTTGTGAAAAAAAACATATATATATATATGCATGTATACACAAGATAGTTAGGATACATATATAGCTACATTCTATTAGATCAGTGAGAAGAAATGTTTGTACTAATATTGTTTAGACAAGATATCATATATGCATCTTGTCTGCTTAACTACTATGAAGACAATGTAGAAGGTATTAATTATTGTTACCATCCTACTAACCTGTTTTGAAACTGTTTCATTGTTATTTTACCTTTTTTTCCTTATTAAAATGAATTAAAAATAAAAGTGAAAAAAATCTTAGGATCCTGGTACAATAAACATCATGCATTAAATGGTTCTGTGACATAAAAATACAAAAGCAGAAAATGAAGGTAATAGGTGTTCTGCTTAAAAACCTTAAGAAAAAAATTGAAAAAAGCACGGAATAATAATACAAGCACAAGTAAACATAAACAGAAAAATAGTAAAGTTAATAAATCTAAAACCTGGTTCTCTAGAAATACTAATAAAAGAGGTACAGTCAGTCTGAAATTAATCAAGGCAAAAGGCCAGGTATAAATAAACAAAATCAGAAAGTAGAAAGAAGATAAAAGCAGATGAACACAAGATAGTGTTTTGTAACTCAATACTCTATGCACTTGTATAATAATATCATTTAAAAAGACTAGCTTTCTTTAAAGCCAATGCATGCAAACTTGGACACAGTAAGTTGAAACTGATAAACTGGAAAAGTTTATAAGAAATCTCTCAAAGGAAGGCCTGTTTTCCATGCTGACTTCTTGTGTACTCCTGACTGACACTACTGTGTGGCCAGAATCCTCAGCAGACAGCCACTAGACTGCCAACCACACAGGACAAAAGGCTGTGGAGGGAAATAGGACTTCAGGCTTCCTCCAGCCCATGAATATTCTATTAACAAGGTGCATATAGGAGATGAGCTAAAGAGACACCAACAAATAGGCAGTAGAAAGCTCAGATGCCCAAGAAGTCAATACATTTCTCATTAAATTCTCAGCCAAGACACTGCAGAAGCAGTTTCTCCTTGACTTAGAGCTATGGTTGGCCCACACCAAATGATACTGCTGGGTCCAGAGCACTAGAGAGTTACAAAGGGATACACTGCAGCTTTGCTCTCTCCCCATTCCAAAGCTTTCTGGTCCTGGGTGGCCGGCTAAGCCCATGTCCTCCCGAGGGTTGACTGTCCCCACATTCAACTTATCCACATCCCACTGTGGCTGACCGACCAGTGTACCCAGCCAGTCCTTCAGCTCCTGTTTCTTAAGACCCTGCTGTCACTATCCCAGGCATCTGAGAGTTGCATGGTGTGCCAGTTCTTCCCTTACCAGTGGTCCTCCGCGATCCTTTGCTGAATCCTTCTGGGGTTTCATGGTCCTTTTTCAGCCTGGATTCGGAGAGCCCATATCTGGAACCTGAATTTTTAAATCAATGGATTAAAATATAAATATGACAAAGTGCCACACATCCTCTTAATCACAGGCCATCTCTGTGTAAAACAACTGAGGATACTAAATGGAGCCCATTGGTGCATTTCCAGATTCAATGTCTCCCCCACCAGCAAATGCTCAGTGCTTATTCCCCTTGTGATTTCCAGCTTATTAGGGCTGCTGTGATAGCAGTTTGTGCTTCAGATCATTAGCTACTTGCTCCTTAAATAGAATTTATTAGCTAACTATAACCAGAGCCTTTAGTAGTTCGCACTAATTGTGTTGCTTTGTTAAGGTAACAGGAGAAGCTACCAGTGTACACATATGGAAGCCATAATATTCCCATTTGCCCCAGACACTAAGCACACTGGGCATTGTCTAAGAGGCTTATTTAGCTGTGGGCTAACAGGGAGGTCTTGATTCCAAGGTCTTCCCCAGAGAAGCCACGGCTGGGTAGTGTTCAATCACACGTGCTGGGAGATAAGGGGCTCGGGTTCTTCACTGTAGGAAGCTTGAGTTAGACTCCAACAACATGCTTGTTTTGGTATGAGGCTGACTGTCATGAGTCACTCTGAGCCAGGACAGTCCAGGCCCAAGAGAAAGATATGAGTCCTCATAACTCAGCTGTTCTGTAAAGAGTCCACTGAAAGCCCCTGCGACAGTTCCCTCTCCTCGAAAGGAGGAAAAGAAGTCATCATCCAGTCTAGTGGTTTCCTCCATCTTTTAACCATGGAATCATACCATGTGATGACATCATAATTGTAGAGCAATATGGACAAAGACAAATTGCACAGACTGAGGCCTGGCTGGCTACTCCATTCTCCTCCGTTTTTGTCACCCAGTGGATTCCATAGAGTTGTAAACTCACATTTGGTCTTAGTTTGGGTAACAAAAGGGAAATGTGAATTTCACCTTTTCCAAAATTTATACAGAAGTCAAATGCAAAATCCCACGAAGTGTTTCACTGGCCACTTTATTTTATTAGCTTCGTATATAGACCATGAACACATGGGGAGTTTGGGGCAGCAATATAATTCATAGCTTTGTGCCTGATCACAATACACCAATGCAATCTTGTATTACTGAACTCCACTGTGCCTATTTAGATCAATGGCATTTTAGTCATCTCATGAAGAACAGATTGCTATGGAAATAAAACTTCTGTATCTGCCTCAAAGCCTCATGTCAATCCAACTCACAGAAATGACTGCTCTGGAATCTCTGACTTTCTCCCCAAATAGCTACACTTTGGTCCACAATTGCTGAACTGCTCTTCTTTCTCTAAGATATGCCAGAGGCAGGAGATATGGAGGGACTGTCAGGACTTGGAGAATGATGGTCTTGACCTCAACTGTTCATCCAATTGGAGGCCAGCTCTTGGGTGAGTTCCTAAACAGCTCACTGAGTTTCCTAATAGCTTCAGTCTTAGTAGGTAAAACCAACACATTCCTGCTGATTTTCACCAGCCTTGCCAATGGCTCATTGCTCCATAAGATCTATAACTTAGAGGTATATACCAAGGCAGATGGAAGTGAAGCAATATGATGTCTAAAAATCACTCCAAAAGAAGTCAGCTAAAAAAATAGACATGGGGAAGGGGACACATGAGGCAAATATTGCTGGTTTCTGAACCTCGGTGATGATGTACAAGGATTCATTGTGGAATTTTTTTTAAAAATTACTATTTTAAACTTGCTCTGCTTTCAACTCATGCATGAATTTAACTTACAATACTTTCAAGGCTTTATTTCACCTCAGAGGTGAAAAGATCTGGAAAACATATAGACAAAATGTTCTCACGTAATATCTGTGAACTTCTGAACATGCTGAAAACCCAGCTGCTATTGAGGTGGGTTTTCTCAGGAAATCAGCTTGTAGCCATGAATCCAATATGCTAAAGTGGCATTGCCCAAAAGCTCGACTCCACAGCAGCAAGCTCACGTACGCTTAGGAAGGAAGCACACAGGGGGTTCCTGCTTCGTGAGTCTGCATGTACGACAGCACTTAAACGGCTGGACTCAATCCTACAGGGACAAAGAATAAACACCTTGCTGCTACCTGACCCTGTCTGAGACGATAGGTAAAGGACAAGGAAAGGAAATACCCAGCCAGCCATCCACTCGTGAGGGCACCTATCTGCTAGGCACTGTGATAAGAGACTTTCCTAATATCTGCAGAAAATTTTGTCTCATGCATTCCCACTTCATATTTTGTCAACTGTAACACAGAGATGGCTTTCCCATGACTGCTTATTCAATAGTTCAGCTTCCTTCATATCGTGTGGCTCTGCCCAACACAGTAGTACCATGCACTCATCACTGACACCTTGATGACTGCTGGGTCAGCATCACTTTTAACGTGACTCCTAGCAAATTTTGGGTGTTTGAGAAGTATTAGCGGGGTAAGTAAATATAGTGCCTCACTAAATCAGCAGAACAATAAAGGAAATCCTACACTCCCAATTTTATAGGTGAAAGCCAGATAAACATGGAAATGAAGTAATCCCTTTCTGCCTTCTAAACCTAGAAAATAGCATATTTGACTTTCACAGACAGATTTGTTGACTCTTAAAGTTCTTGCATCTTTCATTAATAAAGATTGTTATAAAGACTAGAGAAGAAAAAGGTGATTTTCCATTAGAAAGGCATGCAAAGGTAGTTGTAGCCAAGATTAATATCATAGCACCAATAACAACACAAATGAATATTACATGATACCCAGCATCATGTTATAACAAGGGTACAACATGTGTGTGGGCTTCCCTTCCAAATCCACATTTCCCTGCAATCATGAGAAAACACCAGGCAAACTTATACTGATGCATAATCTACAAAATCCCTGACCAATACTCTTCAAAAGGAACATGGTCACAAAATGATAGTCTGAAAAACTCTCCACTTGGGGAGGACTCATAAACATAGCAACTAAATGCAGAGTGCTGTTTTGGACCATGAAAGAGAAAAAGAACATTAGTGGAAAAATAAAAATATCTGAATAAACTTGTTTACTTAATGGCATTATACCAATATTAATTCCTTAGTTTTAATCGCTGTACCATATGCATGTAAGACTTCATTGCAATTTGTGTCTCGATGCCCTCACAAAGCCTCATGCAGTCACAGGGTGGGCTTTTCAGAGCCTACGTTCCCTTCCTCTCCGGTTGCCTTTGATATCTTTCACTCTTGATCATTTCTCTGCCATGTGTCACCCTGCCTTCGAGCCAGTCTATTATGGGTTGAAACCTCAAAAACTGAGCTAAATTATCCTTTTCTCCTTTATCCCTGGATATTGGATATTTTGTCCCCACAAAGAAAAAAGAAGAAATAAACTATATAGAAAAAGCAGACTAAAGAAGATTGTGTGAGAAGGCTGGCCAGAGAGCTCAGTGAACTAAAGTGCCTGCTTAGGCAAAGCACAGTGTGATCCCTGGCATGCTGTGCCAGCCCTGCCCCTGACTGCACTGAAACAGCATTGAGACTGGGCTAAGTGGCATGCACCTGTAATCCCAGTGCTTGGGAGGCTGAGACAGGAGGATCTCTGTGAGTCTGATCTGCATAGTGAGACTCTGTAGACCTTGTCTTAAATACATTAAAAAAAGACAATTGTGTTAGGTTCCTATTTTGTAACGAATTGTCACAAACTTATGACCAATGATACAAACTTATTATTTTTCAGTTTTAGAGGTGAATATTACCAATGAGCTAAGATCAGGATTTAGGCAGAGCTGTCTTTGAGAGGGTCTTGGGGAGAATCTGCTTTTTTGTCTCTTTAAAAATTATGATAAAATGTATGTATGAAAAATTTGCAATTTTTAGGTGTAAGGTACATGGCGCTGAGTTTGTTTGCAGTACTGTGCAACCATCACCACCATCCACCCCCAGAAATGTTACATCTTTCCAATCTGAAATTCTGTGCACACCACACAATATGCTTTTGCTTTCCCTTTCTAGATTATTTATGCTGTTCACATTCTTGACTCCTGGCACCCTTCTCTCTTCAAAGACAGCAGTGTCACCTCAAGTCTCTCTTTTGCTCTCCAAATGTCCTCTCACACTGAGCTCATCAGGAAACATCAGAATAATCGCCTGACCTCCAGGACTGGAACTTGATTGTAGCTGCAAAGTTCCTTTTGACATGTAAGATAATACATTCACAGGTTCTGTGTAGAGGACCAGACCATTGGCCTTCTTCCATTTTTACGTAAGAATTCTTGTTTACATAAGAAACTGGATATACCTGGTGGCATAGGCCTATAATCCCAGCATTCTGTGAGAGTGAGGTGGGAAGATCACAAGTTCACCTCAGCCAAAGAAATTTAACAACTTAGTGAGAATTTGTCCTAAAATAAAACATTAAAAATGGGTTAGAGGTGTAGCTCAGTGTGAAAGCCCTGGTTTTAATCCCCAGGAATATATATATATATATATATATATATATATATATATATATATATATATATATATATATGAATATATATATATATGAATATATATATATATATATATCAGAGAATATCTGAAAACCTATACTAGATAGATCACAGATTCATAGATTCTCAAGGTTGAATGAGACCTATTAAAAATATTCATCTTATTAAGCAAATTTTGCAGGGCATTAAGAATTTGCATTTCTGAGAGAATTAGAGTTTTCTGAAAATGACCCCAGGGGGTCTCTCTGGAAAACATTTAACATTGACATACTTGAGATCAAAAGCTGTTCCTACATCCCAGGTGCTTGCCCTAACCCCAGTCATGATAGTATCTTAGTTAATTTTCTCTCCTTGCTGAAACAAAATACTTGATGCCCAAAGTTACGGAAGAAAAGGCTTACTTACCTCAGAGTTTGTAGAGGTTTCAGTTCATACTCAGCTGGCTCCAAGGCAAGGAGGCATGGTGAAGGGGAGGCGTGGTGAAGGGGAACAGTTCATGGTGGCAGGAGACAGTAAAAGCAGCAAAAGCAAAAGGGAGGCAAAGAAAGTCTCTTTTTCTCTCTTATATCATATGCTGGCTACCTGCCCCAGAATAGGTGTAGCACTCACACCATCACTGTGCCCTCCTCTTGTACAGGCTCCAGATATTTATAAAGTGAGGACCCTCATACCCTTAGTTGAACTTCTAAACTTTGAGAGTTGACACAATGAATCAATCATTACAACATTCCAGAGCATAGTTGCCCTAGGGTGTGTCCTCTATACTGTAGTATGTAGAATTTCTAGGTTACTTAGTCCACACAATGAATCAACCAAACACATGGGTTCCTTCACTCTTTCCTGTGAGAGCACTTATTTCCTACAGGCTTCCAGGGTCTCCAGAGATATATATCAATACTAAAATGTATCTGACTTCAGATTTTGTGATTCTGGAGCTCAAATGTTTTATTCCTCTATTAACAGAGCACTATCAAAGTGCACTGAAAGCACTGGTAATAGAAAGCTGGTTGCTCTGCTGAAACCCCACCCCTAGATCGCAGCCAAAAGGTGTCTTGGAGAACCTGGTCCAAGTCCATCTTGCTGCAGAACATTTCGAGATAAGAAATGAAGGATTTCATTGTGAGAATCTTTGTCTTATAATATTCCTTGTTAAACCTTTTTCAAAGCTAGCACCATTTGAGCATGCAGACTGTTTTATATCAGGAGAAAGAGGTGACTTTGGAGAAAGATTCTACTTGTCTGTTACCTTAAGTTATTCACACATTTGTCAATGATACAGAATAGAATGTTTTGAAAGTCATAGTTCTTGTTCTTCTAGACTCAAGGCAAAATGCCACAGGCAAAGGCTTGGAAGGGTGCTCAAAGTGTCTTGTGACCTTGGAAGAGTAAAACTCCAAGAGCAAAGATAGGCTTAGGAAACTGAGGTGTCATTTTTCTCACAAAGGGTTCTTCTTATGACTTAGACATGGTCAAAAATGAATTGAGTGATTTCTTGAAAAGATTCTATGGCTGGATAATTAACTTTGTGGTGAAAGTGAGTAAATAGAATAAAAGCAAATAATGAGGTAACATGGAGTGCGGGCCCTTAGGCCTTGCCTGACTGACTCATACATGAATAAGAGAGAAGCCATCTTCTAAAAATAATAATCTATTGAGGGAAGAGAACAGATTTTAAGTGATCTCTTTTATATTCTCAATAGAAATGTGAACTTAAGAAATAACACCTTGGGTTGGAGAGATGCCTTTGCACCATAAGCACTTGTTTGACAAACACAAGGACAAGAGTTCAATCCCTAGTACTGCATGACATGTCAGTCTAAAACTTTTGGTGGGCCATGCTGGCCACTGAAACTAGTGTGGTGGTGCACGCCTGTAATCCCACCCCTGGGGTGGCTGAAACAGGAGAATCACTATGAGTCTGAGCTATGTAGCATGACCCATAAATATTCTTTTTCACTAAATCAAAAAAATAGTACCTAGTTTCCATATAAGTAAAAATAAACATCTACTTTCCAAGAGAGTCATTAATAATAGCAGGAAGACTCGGTATGGTGGGGTGCACCTCTAATCCAAGTGCTTGGAAGGCTGAAAACAGGAGGATCATTATGAGTCCAAACCATGTAGTAAGACCCTGTACTAAATATAATAATAATAATAATAACAATAACAACAACAACAACAACAATAATAATAATAGCAGGAAACAAGACCTCAAAATAAGAAAGTGCTTTCAGTGATCCAAAAGTCATTTTATTTTTATTTTTTTTCCATTTATTTTTATTTTATTAAAATACAAATGTCAATCAGACAGTTTCAAGACACCTTAACCATACAGAGTCGATGAATTAATACATTGCAAACTGTTTTCATAACGTTTTGGTACTGTACAAGGTGCATACATGAAATTATATTTACAGGTTTTTTATAGCTGAATTATATCAAAGATTCAATA
>PVKA01033327.1:0-24494 GCA_004027165.1 Ctenomys sociabilis
AGAGAGACAGATGGAGAAAGAGAAAGAGAGAGAGAGAGAGAGAGAGAGAGAGAGAGAGAGAGAGAGAGACAGAGACAGAGATACAGAGAGACAGAGAAACATAGAGAAACTATAAAATATTACTGGTAGAAATAAAAAATCTAAATAATTAAATTAAATGCCGTATCCCAGAAACCAGAGGATCAATATTTTTATTGTGCTACTTTTCATCAAAGTGTAGACTGAGAAGCAATGCCTGCTATTCAAATAGTTCTTGTGGTGTACAAGAACTTTTGTATCAAAATGTTTCAAAACCCAAATATGTCAACACCTTGCAGTGTTGCTCTTGCTCACCACAAAATGACCAGAGATACGTGCTGCACCCAGCCTGTTTGTGTTTCCAGCTTGCTCCCATATTAGTAAAGTTTCACTTGATCACAGAAGCCCCCATCATGCGTCATAGATAGTGTAAGAGTATCGTGCTAGTTTGTGATTCAGACTTTTGAGTACCCAGCTCCTCTGAGTTGATTGGCAAAACAAAGCTTGGTTCCATCCACTTTTTGGAGTGCCGCTTGGTTTATTCACCTACTATAAATCTAAAATTGCTGCAGGAGTAGGAACAGTGATTTAGAAGGACTTAGGGACTTGGGTCCAAGTTATTTGCACCCAACTGACATCTGAATAAGGAAGACTGTTGTTTCCCAAACCCCAGAAAAGACTGGATCAAAGTTACAGAACAGGTTGTGACTTCAGTAGGATAAACCTTTCCTAGTCTACAGGTGCTTTAGAATTCATAGGCTCAGCTAGGAACTCACTTTCACGGAGGCAAAATAGTGCTGTAGTAAACTTAGTGATAAGAAGTAAGGCAAGTAGTATTTCTTTCATAAGACATTTTATGCAGGATGTCACAGTTGAAAATACAGAATTGGTAAGCAGTTAAATCCAGGACAGTTTTAGCATTTCACTGCCACCATGTAGAGGCTGCTAAGCCCGTCCTCTTCTACCACTATCCCGAATATCCATTCAGGTATAAGAATTTGGTAGTGGGAAAGGTCAGACAGGGTGGACAATGTGCTCACAATGCACACTGCTTGATGACTGTCACTGAGTGAGGTGCTAAATATCTAAGGAGGAGAGGAGTCTTCTTTTAATTGTTTGCAGGAACATTGCTGGACCTTGTAGGCTGCCGTGGAGGGTCATCACAAGTAATGGGGAAATGATGAAATGTGCTGAGAAAAACAGCAGGTGGCTTGGGAATCTATGCTTCTACAGGCCTCTAGGATGATGTGTGTCTGAAAAGAAACTGATCTGAGATATCTGCAAATGATGCGCTGTCTCTCAGAAGATTTATTGATACCCAATTTCACAAACTAAGAGAAAAATCTTCTATTTGGCAGTGAGACTGCTATTGTTTTGTGGCTCAGGTTACTTTTGCTGATGATATGAAAAGGACCGTGGATCAGCTACCGTGAGCACCCCAGGAAGCTCGGGAGATCAGAAAAAGAAATTACATCTATCACCACTATCAGTTCTGGGATGTCAACTCTGTGTTCCTTTTCGGTATTATGGGCAACTCGGAGGAAGCTGCTTTTATGCGAAGAGAGCTTGCAACAAAGTCATTGCCGACCTTGCTACAGTAAGTAGAGTCATGCAAAGATGGCACAGCGATAACCCAACTACTGCGAAACTATTTGGTGTTTTGCACGCTGGAGATTTATTAAGCAAATGAAGCTGGAGCAGAAGGAGGAGAAAAGTTAACCAGCTTCTAATATTTGCCTGTGTCACTCTAAGTTTGCTTAGTGAAATAGTTGTCATCCTCAGATCCTTGTTGTGTATGACATAAGAGAGGTGTGTGTGACTTTCCTCTGAATTTCTATTTTATTTAATTATGGCTTTTATTTTTAAATATTAGGGAATAGAGTCAGTTAGTTAATATTTATTGATTTACCTCATTACACTTTGAGTTGGAAATATGTTTGTGGATTTTTTATGTCAGCTATATAGGCTTGATATGGTGCCTTTGCTATATCGTGATTCAAAATTGTGACAAATGGTTTTTTTGCTTCAGTGTGATTTGTGCTTATATGTCTCAATAAAGTCCCCACTTACTATTTTTCAGTGATAGCTGGTTTCAGTTATGGATGTAGTTTAGTGTATATACATGAATATTTGAAGCACTTGCGAGGTTATGGTAGAAACAGGTTGCCTCCATGGTATCCACACCTATGAGTCTGCGTGTACCTGAGGAAGTTACAGTTCCAATGTGTGTGTCTTTGACAAACAGTGGCAAGAATTTCTTTCAGACAAGTTTACATCAGAACTTCATCTGGAGAAAAATGAGAAATGATTCCCATTCTAGTTTTAAAAAACTCATCTATTACTTGATTTCCTAGTTTTGGCAACATTACTTCTTGCCTGTGCTTAAATATTATAAATGACCTGAGAATAAATATAGAAATAAAGATGAATTAAAATGAATCATTTGATTTCTATCACTTCATGTATAGCATGGGCAGAGTAATACAAATCCCTGTGAGTTCAACCTTAAAAAAGGTCATTTGTGTTTGTGGATGATTTATACTTATCTAATATGCATGTGCTATGAAAGCAACAAGGGGAAAATAGTGTGAGGTAGTGCTTAATTTTATTTAATGTCTTTTGAAATTTTCATGACCAACTCAAGCATACTAGTCATGAATGTATGTAATAAGTGGACATACAGCTAATAAAATTTTATGAATGGAAACAATAGCATACTATCATTTTTCATCAATTTTCTTTTTCTTTCTTTTTTTGGCAGAACCAGGGATTGAACTCATGCCCTTGTACTTTCCAGGCAAGCACTTATTCTACTGAGCTATCTCCCTTGCTATCTCAATTTTCTTTAATTTTACTTTCCTTGAGTTTAATTTTCATGTTAGGAACCATATTTTATATTCTTTGGTCTCAGTATTTTAGTTTGATGGGTACTTTCATCAAGTCTTTATCTGTCTTTCAGGATATGATTTTAAAATGATGGAATTCAATATGCAGTTTTTACTCTTTTCTTTTGCTTGGCTACAGTTCGGATCTTGCATGTTCCTTGTTCATGTGTTAGGGTTTGTCCCTCAGCCTGTGATACTGTAGGGAGAAACAGAACCTTTGCTAGGCTGGCCCTGCTAGAAGGGACTTCGGTGATTGAGTTGTGCTCTGGAAGGGGATGCTGTAACTTCTGTACCTTTCTCTCTGTCTTTGCCTCCTGCTCGCTATAAGGTAAACAGGTTCCCTGTGTCATGCAATCCTACTATGGCGTACTGTGCCACTGCAGGCCCAAAGCCACAAAACCCGGTGACCTACCTGGATGGAAACCTCTGACATCACGAACCAAAAATAAATGTTTTCTCCAAGTTGATTATCTCAGACACTTTGTCACAGTAATGGGAGGAAGAATTACACAGTTGCATTTATTGATATGAAATTTTACCATTGGTTGTAATGCAAATAATTTAATGTTGCTCATTATCATCTACAATTTGTCATATTTTTTGGTGAGTACCTGCAGATATGAATATACTAGAATACCTTGAAAAATTAAAGGTATTTGCAGGATTGAACTAGGAGAATGTTTAGGAGTTTTAGGAGATATGAGTGTCTTTTCTGATAAAGAGGAGAGTAAAGGAGAGAGAGAAAAGGGAGGACATGGGAGAGGAGGAGAGAGGAGTGTGAGAAGCTGCCAGAGCAGTTACAGTCCTTGTAAAGTTCATAGACACACATGGCCCAGTCAGCATGGATACATGTGGGAGTACCTGTTTCTACCACAGCCTTGTAAGTGCTTCAAACCTGCAGGATACACAATGGTTTCACGAGAGCCACTGAACCATTTGCAGACAGAGAAAAAGATGAAAAGTGGTACCCTGAGTATATGAGTTAATAAGCAGCCATGACTAAAACTGGCCAAAAATAACTAATTTAAGGCAGAAACATAGCTAAGGTCTTTTTTTTTTTTTTTGTACTGGGGATCAAACTCAGGACTTTGTGCTTTCTAGGCAGGTGCTTATGGTGCTGAGCTCCATTTCCAGCCCTAATATCTTTATATCTTGATTAAACACTTTCTGAACCATATTTTTATATTAATATTTGTTGACTGATTAAAACTTGCCTTTAAAGACTTTTTAATTGGGAGACCTTTGGGTGATATGTGTGATGGATGATGTATGGTGTCAACCTGAGAAGTAAAGCGCTTAACTACATCAGCGCAGCGACTCCTTGACCTAGAGCACGGAGAGCCTTCCCTGGAGGGACGCAGCACAGAAAGGACATAGAAGGGAACTGAGAAAGGTTGGTGCCTGCCACTTCCACGGAGGGGCTTGATCTCCCCAGTCCCTCCCACTTCTGCCAAGGAGCTTGATCCTTACAGCCAGTGACACTTCCTCACGGGAGCTCCAGTGTCTGCAGTCTGTGTGGAAGGAAGGGAGAGAGGCTTGATAGACGCCACCGCTGCTGCTCCTTCCTCTGCTCTTCGCTGTTTTCTGCCATCGTGAATTGCTGCCTTCTGCCTTGTGCTATCCTGCCTTGGAGCCAGCTGAGTATGGACTGAAACCACTACTACCTGTGAGCTAAGCGAAACTTTGCACCCTTAATTTTGGGTGTTGTGTATTTTGTTCCAGCAACAAGTAAAAAGAAACTGAGACAACATGTGAAGAAACTCATGTACTTAAAGAAAGAGGAAAACAACTTTATTTTACATTTAACTTATAGGTAAAATACAAATAATTATTACAGGATTTTAATAGATCAAAGAAATGCCTTTACTATAAATCAATATTGGATTGATTTTATAGAAAGATATTTTATAATGAAAGTATATATATATATATATATATATATATATATATATATATATATATATATATATATATATATCTGGTGTACTAAATATATAAATGAGCAATGACCTGGCTATACATAAAAATAGAACTCTGACCCACATCCTCTATTTTTCTTTTTTTGGTACCAGGAATAGAACGCAGGACCTTACATTTGGCAGACAGGCACTGTATCTGAGCTATTTCACTGACCCTGCACATCCTCTGTAGAAAGCAGGCAGCTAAGCCATAACCTCTCTAATAGTCATCCTCTGAAGGCCAAGACAATAAATAACTGCCCTAGTTTGTGCCCTGCTTCTACTTAAAGACCAGTCAAAGAAAATGAAATATGCTACCCTATACTCAATAACATAGGACATTCCACTTCTAGTTAGCCAGACCCCAGCTTCCTTTGTAAATAATCTCCAATGAGGACACACCTGGAGTTATATCTTTCTGGAATTTAAAGCTTGTATAATCCCTGACTACCTCTGAATCTCTACTAAATGCAAGTGATGGGGCCTGTCTCCCTGCCTGGAGCAAATTCTGAATAAGTAGCCTTTGATTATTCTCAGTTGGGTAGTCTTCATTTATGTCCACACCTAGAAATATAACTGTATAGCATATTATAAGCTATAGAATAAAAAGAATCACATTTAATATTTTTAAATAAAATTTTAGGATATAAATTACTTAAAGTTAAATCATCTCAAAAAGACAGTAAAAATTTGGTGAATCTTGGCACAATTTTGAGAAGTCAATTCTAATTTAATCAGTAGCTTGATAGCCATTTCTTGGTTTTTCAATCCAGATTTTACATTCACATTTGAAAAATAAACCACATCACCTGAAAATTATTTTAATATATAATTTATAGTGCCTGTTTGAATCATTAACCTAGGATCATACCTGCTACTTTAAAGTTTTATCCACAAAAGAATTTTGACTTTCAGTTAGTTGGAGAGGAATATCCAATATTTAGATAAGAAATTCAATTATCTTTTCACAGAAGCCAAGATGATTAGAGTTCAGAGAGCCAGAGGCAGTATTTTATTTGAATGTAAAGCTGAACCAATTTGATTTTTAAGTATACCTTTTTTTTCAGGAGAATGGATCTGCCTTTAGAGCCATAAACTCACATGAGTGCATTCGTAGTTATCGTTTTAAAATTAATTTATTGTTACCTAATACCTTCAGTTGGTTCTAGTGTAACAGATCCTGTTAACTTTATAGAATCACTCTTAAGTTTTGTCCTGGATTATTATTTATTTATATGCAAATAAACTTGTGACAAAGCAATGGCAGAGGACCTTTTCTGCCAGGTTTAATGAGGTAAAAATGAAAATAACAGCAGATAATGCATGTTCCAATCAAGAAAACCAGATACTCCGTAGTGATTCTCAACTTTTCCTGTGCTTCATCTAATAATAAATGCAAACACTTACATGGGTCAATAAAAGTTGTATCAATGCCTAAGACCAATTGATGGCTTCATCTGGAGTATAAATTGAAAACTTTAACAAACTTCATTAGTTGCTCCAAAAGCAACCAATCTTTTCAAAATGATACAGAAAACAGATATCAGCCAAATTTCCCTAGAATTGTGCAGATACATTAATTGGTTGAATTATTTACATCTGACCTGTTTTAATCTAGTTAATGACAACAGAAAATAAGGTGTAAACTGTAACACAAAAGCAAGGAAATTCACACACAAAATGGGTTTGAACCTATTCTCTAATGCTTATAAAATTTTTGAATCAATGTAATTTTCATACGGAGACATTTTCCTCTTGCTTTCCTTAAGTTAAACATTTTTTTTTAGCTCTAAGTCAGCACTTACTTCTCTTCTATGTTGATTTTCCTACTGTTGTGCATTGGACAACACCAGCCATCACATTAGAAGCCAAGGAAGTAGTTGTCTTTAGTGTAGAATGTGCAGAGCTTAACTTTTTTCTTTCTCTATCTCTCTTTTTATGTGTTTTGCATTAAAACCGATTAGTCAGGACACTCACCCACACTGCAAGGCTCCCTTCCTTTTGGCTCCAAGCTGGGGCCTCACTGAAAAGCAACTCTAACCAACTTTGTATCTTGGACTCAAACAGGGGCAAAACCTTAGGACCTTCCCTTCTTGGAACATCAAATGTCCCCACAGACCAGGTGTCTCTGTCAAGATCAGCTCTTTCTTGGCTGTTCCAGCCCACAAACACCCTCCTCTAAAACCCTATAAAATCTCCTGCCACCTTTTGTTCGAGGCTGTATCAGTCCTCTAGACAGCCTGCCAGCTAGCTCCTACCTCTGATAAATCTTCTCATGTCAACATGCCTGGCTTGGTGATTCTGAGTGGGTGTAGGCTCTAGTAAAACTATAGTTATTATTTTGATATTACTCATTGATTCTTATAATAATGAACTCATCAATCTTTAGTTTGTTCACAGTAGGGATATAACACATCTTATACATGTGTTAATAGACCAAATATAAGGTGTTGGAACTCTAATCCAATAAATCTCATCCAAGAATTAGAAAGCAGAGAAGAAAATGAATGACTAAATCAGTGTCAAGAGTGTACATTCCTGGTTGGTGAAGAGTTGGGTAATAGTTCATCTCTTCACAGGAATAAATGTTCTCTGAATAATCCAAGTCTAGATTAATGTTTCATCAAAGCACATGAAATGTGGTCACAGTATATGCTTTTATGGGGAGTATTACTTATGAAGTAGTTATTTTGAGAAAATACTACATCAAGTTACCTAAAAGTGACTGATTATGTGGTAATCAACAAGCAAAATGTTATCCAAAAATATATGAAGGAATACCATGAGCGTGCCTGGAAAAGATTAATATAAATTAATTAGGTTAGGAATTCATATATTGATTTTATACAGGAAAGGGTCCCAACAAAAATAATTACATAGGAATTTGTTTGGTATCAAGTATTTCATTTAAGAAATTAGTTTAAAATAACCTATAATAAAAAAATCTATAATAAAAGCTATTATAGTGATTTGGATTGCAGCTGACAAAAGAAATGTCTAAATCCTAATCTCTAGTACTCATGAATGTGACCTTATTAGGAAAAAAGTGTTTCATCAAATGTAATTAATGAAGGATATGAAGAGGAAAACATTTTCAAGTACCCAGGTGAGTCCTAAATCAAATGGAACTTGTTTTATTTTTTAAAAAAATTAAATTTATTTTATTTTATTTACTTGGTACAAGATCTCACTATGCAGCTTGGATTCACAGTGATCCTCCTGTTATAGCCTCTCCAGTGCAGGGATTACAGGTGTGTACCACCACGTCCAGTTTTGGTGTCCAGTGTGGTGCGCCTGGGGCTCTGAGGTGGCTGGCATGCAGTACAGGGGATTGCTTCCTTGTGCTGGCCAGGCAGGTGCTTAGACCTCTGAGCTATCTCCCTAACCCCATAAGGAAACTTGCCTTAATGAGAAACACAGGATGCAACCATGTGAAGACAGGTGGAGACAGGCGTGGTTTATGTACTGTCTGAGGCTGCCAGGTGGAGCCTGCAGCAGCCAGAAGTCAGGAGACTGAGTCCCAGAATAGATTGGATGGCAAAGCTCAAGAAGCAATGAGTCCTGCCAATCCATGGTTTGCAATTTCTGGCCTGCAGAGCATAAGCAATGAAAATTTGTTTCAAGCTAGAAAATTTTTGCAATTTGTTAAGATTACTCTAGCAAAGGAATACATTTCTACATAAATTAATGTCAGAATATGTAGTGATAGCATATATATTTAGCAAGAGTTAAGTAGAGGATTAACTCTAAATTATGTGTCATTCTTACTTTTATTTTAGGTCATATTCATGTTCTGAAAATTAATTGAATTTGCAATGGAGTTTGTTTTTAGGCTATGCTTCAGAATCTTTGAATACAGTAGAATAATGTATGTGAGATGGTAAAGTAAAAATATATGACAGAAAGTAATTAGGAATTTTAAATTAAATTAAGAATTTAAAATATATGAAAGGAAGTAATTAAGAATATTAAATTAACTTGAAATTAACTTTCACTAATATATTTAGTGAAAATTCTTGTGGAGATCTAAGTATTTGGAGGAAAAGTCACATGGGAAATGTTTAAATGCTTAAGGAGAACATGAATGGTATTCATCACATAAGTTTAGCTGCCAGGAGACTGAATTACCAATAACTGCAACAATAGTATTTATCAGAGGAATTTCATTTATGTATGCGATAATTATTTTAATTAAAGTCAAATAAATGACCTTGTGTTTTTGACAGATATTTTTGATCCTCAAAGGCTGACTCATAAAAAATACTCCTACTTCATTGGCTTAAATTTATCAATCTTATCTATTTGAAAAAGGAACTAAATGACATATTTAGTTCAGATTCTTGAATCTTCCAAAACATATATTAGAATAGAAATATGTAATGCATGTTCTTAAAACATCTCTACCCAAATTATACAGAATTTACTGTCATTGTCAACAGTTATCAGAATAATTTTATGTTGGTGAATGCTTGAATTTTAAACTCTTCTTAACTTCAAAGAAGGCAGAAATCTCATTAGACAAACAAAATGCGGCATGAAGCCAAGAGAATGAAAAGATTTAAAATCTCACTTTGGATAAATGTCTAATTAATCATTGTTCACTAATTAATGCAACCCTTTTGTTTCTAGTGTGAGCTTCTCTCATTTGATATTAGAAAATGAAATAAATGGAGTTTCAGAAATACCTTTTGAAGATGTTTTGTCAAAGTAAAGGTTATCTCCTGATGAGATTTTTAATTAATTACAGAAAAGTTCAATAGACGTGTAATATGAAAAAAAATCATTGTAAATATATTTCATAGCTCTGTAACTGTGATATTCTACTGAGCAAAGAAACTTTGTAAGGCAATATGAAAATATATTTTAACAGTTGAAATTTGTATTTATCAAAATATTTATTTGGATCATTCTGTATATTTTTATTGCAGATGAAAGTAGTTATGTAGGGAAAAATATTAGAGACATGTTTTGGAGCAGTCTATCTATTGTGGAATTGAGTCTTTACAACCTACATGAGTGAAAGAACACATACATGTAAATCACATTGCACAGTTAATAAAATTAATAAGTACTTGATAAATTCTGCTTGTAGTCTCATATGAAGGCAAAAAAGCTGTAATCTGAATATTCTGGAAAGCTGAGGCACGAGGCCTTCCAAGTTTGAGACCAGACTAAACAATTTAATAACTTTGTGAAATCCAGTCTCAAAAATAAATAAATAAATAAATAAATAAATAAATAAATAAATAGATAGCATTAGGGATGTAGCTGAGTGAGAAGGCTCTGGATTAAACCTTTAGCATTATTTATTTTAGACGAACTACTCGCTATTGCATGAAACATGAAATTTCTCCGTCATTCATTCTTTCTTTTTCTTTCTTTTTTTTTTGTCTTTTTGAGACAGGGTCTCATTATGTAGTTCAGGTTTCCTATGAGTTCCCTTTGTAGACCAGGTTGGTCTTGAACTCTCAATAATCCTCTTGCATCAATCATTCATCTTTACCAGGTTTTTTTAAAATGGGGGCAGGTGAATTAGAATCTCTTATCTCATTTTAAAATCTGAAGCAAATTGAAGGTCTTGGTGGACATTAGTGATTCTGTTGAGTCTTAAAATATATGTGCCCTTTTGTCATATTTATTAATTAGAAAACTGGGCTAGAATAGATAGGTTGACCATAGAAAGTTGAAATAATTAGTGTGCAATGATTAATCGCACCCTATCAGAGAGCTATGTCCCCAGCCCCTCAAGTAGCACAGTGGAGATTGCTGGGATCAAGAACCATTGGCACTGGTATGGAATCCTTAGAAAGATCCTGATAAAGGCAAATACTTCCTGATAAATGATTTTAGCCCAGCCGACTCCTTCCTATAAGCTCCACTTCTTATGTAGCATGAAACATTCAAATCAAACTGAAGAAATACATTTTTCAAAAAGCACATTGCCTTAAAGGTGTGGGAAGCTATTTTGAGGAAGGAAGACTCAACATTGTTTAGTATAGTTCTAATGGGCCAACCTGAGGATACTAAATAGAACTTATAAAGAAACAGATATAAAGGACAGAGCAACTAAAACCATACATGCCAAGAAATGGGTGAAAGATAATAGGTTAGATATACATATAGATAAATGTATATAGAAAGTTGCAAAATATATTAAATATTTGCTTTGTTTACAAAGTTCTGTACCACAATCATATAAAAAAGAGTCCCTTTTTGTTATAAGATTGCTTCTCTAAATGGGCCTTTACTTTTATGTATGACAAAAATGTCCTCAGGCATTTCCTACTCATCAATGGGTTTTATTACTTACAGACTCACTCACCTGTGCTGTGTCCCAAGAGGGCGCGTTGAGCCACCATCATTTAGTGCCATTGCTCACTTTCTTGTTTTGAGTAGCATCTTAGAACTTTTCCCTTGCTGAGACAAAATATCCAACAACCAAGTCAAAGGAAAGGTTCATTTGGCTCACTGTTTGTAGAGGGTTAATCCTTAATCATCTGGCTCCATGGTGGAGAAGCCCAGTTTTTCATTCTATCATTTCTACTGTTTATGTCTCTTTTTATTCCTTTCACAGAACTGTAGAGTATGGCTCTCCTCCATAAGAAGGCATTGTTATCAAATAAAGCCTACCTATGCTGAACTGAGTTCAGCATTGTCCACTTAAAACCTTGCATTGTCTGTTTCCTTTTTTATTGAAAGGAATCTTCACTTTTTGATTTGGTCACATAGAAACCCAGGTCTCCTCAGAGATTCTTCCTATTCTTGTGCTGCACTTATCCAGTTAATCTGAAACTCTATAAATCCTGCTTCTTTGATATCTACCTAATTGTTCCCCTCTATTTTCATGAAGTTCATGGTTTCATCACTTATCACTTAGGATTCTGAAGGTTCAGACTCAGAAAAATACTCTACTCAAGCACTGTTCCTTCCATTGAATCTAACATAACACAGGATACTCCACAAAACATAAAATTGATTCTTTCATGCATTTGTTTAAAGTGTTTAAATATCTGCACAGGTCTTTCAGATAAAACACAGAATCTAGTGAACAAAACTCTGCATAATCTTGCTTTGATACCTGTATAATCTGATATATTGTCACATATTCTAAAACAATAGACTGTATGTTTTTCCTCTGTTGAAGAGGACCTATCCCTCATGATCTTTCCTTATCCCAAATCTTGTCTATTTTTTTAACATTATCTCAAGAACTACTTTCCCAGCAACTCTTCCCTACAGATACCTACACTTTACAATCTGATTAATTTCTTCACTCTGTACATGCACATCGGTACCTTTCCTATAGAACTGTTTTAATGACATCATGATGGTTCTTTCCTAAGCCTGTTTTCTGATAACCTGTGAGATCCTTGAGGGCAGGAATGGTGACTTCCCCAGAATTTAGCACAATGTCTGGAAAAAATGGGCCTTTAACAAATGTTACTTGGAAACATGTCAATAATTTCTTTGAGTTTATTAACAAAAATGAAGGTGCCTAAGGCAAGGATGGGAGAGATTTCACCAGCGTATTACTTCTCACTGTTTGAGAAGCAGTATTTCTCAGACCACACTGAGGTCTGGTGGAAGCTGACACTTATTACTGATGTTTAATATGAGCCTGGTAATGGGTGGATGGTGGGGGAGTTGTCATAGTGACACTGTGCCTGATGCATTGCACCAGGATCTGCCTCAATGCAGGTGATGCTTAAAGCTGTGATGGCTTCACTGCTCTATCCAGTTGCTTTCTTATAAATAATAAAGTCTTTGGGACTTATCTCATGACCTCAGGACTCGCCTTGCTCTTCAAATTGTATTGTCTTTGCTTTAAAAAATAGAAAGCAATGGCTGAGGCTTACTAGCTCAGTGACAGAACATTTGCCTAGCTTGTGTGAAACCCTGAGTGAGAGTTCCAGTACTGGAAATAGATAGGAAACAATGTACTGCGGGACTTAAAGTCCAGGGTTCAGATGTCAGAGAATGTTAGTCTGAAATCCACCAGGCAAATCATTCTTTCATCTTGGACAAATTACTTAAACCCTCTTACTTCAGCTTCCTCCTCTAGAAAAGGGGAGTAACAGCTCAGTCCTACTATGATTATCTTAATTATATCTCTACAAGAATAATTTTGCACGAATATCTTATTTAGAGATTAACCCAAACATCTCAGAGCATCATAGATTAAATTACCCCTAGTAAGTATATCTGGCTTATATAAGTGACTTCCTTAGTGACTTTGTGTAATGCAGAGTGGAGCTGACTCAGAGTGGTAATTCTCAGGCAATCTATATGTGTTATATAAGCAGATCATAAATACCATTATTGAGTTCCTCCTGAATGTGAGATAATGTTCAGATACTTCATACATAATAGGTGCTGAAGAATTAGTATAGTGTTTGCATGATAAGAAATATGATTCTGGAAGTTCATAATCTTCACAAAAATAAACAGAGAAGGTGGATTATTTGATATTGAGATACATGTTTGACTACTCATATCACTAGCAAAATGCAATCAATGATTTATATTAATTGAATACTATGCATTTATAGACATACTTTTTATTTTTTCTGAGATACTGCTTCACTGTGCAGTTCAGGCTGGCCTGGAACTAATTTTGTAGCCCAGGCTTGCCTCAAACTTTTATTGATCCTCCTGCCTCAGCATCCTGAGTACTGGGATTATGGGTTTATGCCACCACACCCAGCTTGATGGATACAACTAATCAAGTCATATTTTAATCTAGGTAATGCTTATGAGACCAGGTGCTAGTTCTAAATATTAGCAAGTGAACACTGAAAGTATTGTTCTGATTCCACTGTATGTTACATGTGTGGTTAAGAAGAATGAATAGTGATGATGCTTTTCCCAAGAACACCTTGGGCATATAAGCTTGTTGCTGAGAAAATATCATCCTATAGCCACTTATGGAGGACAAGAGGGCAAGGGAACCTGGGCATGGCCGGCCATGGCAGTCAGAGTTCTCTGTGGCTGAAAGCAAAGTTCCCTGTTGCTCAGCCTTAAGAAAAGCCGTACACCCAATGATGTAGACACTGAGTCTGATTGCTTTGAGACACAGGAGTATAAACCAGGCTTCTGAGTACAAGAGTGAAGTGTATTTAGCAACTCTTTTATCTAGTTGTAGCATTGTTAAGAGAGCATTAGAATAACCCTATGGAAATGAGAGTCATCTGTGTAAGAACGTGTAAGTAGGGATTACATAGAGACAAGTTATCTGAAAGTCTCTCCACTTCTAAGCACTTGAATATGGTTCCGAGGCACTTATCCCAAGGTAAGTTTGATTGCATTGGGATCAGTCTTCTAGCCTTTATTTTCAATAAAAACAATTATGCTCAGCAGTACACAGCTAAGCCAACCTTGGAAATTAAACATTCTGAGACAAGAAGCTCCCACGTGGGTCGGTGAATATTCCTTCCTTCCTTCTTTCCTTCCTTCTTTCCTTCCTTCCTTCCTTCCTTCCTTCCTTCCTTCCTTCCTTCCTTCCTTCCTTCCTTCCTTCCCTCCCTCCCTCCCTCCCTCCCTCCCTCTTTCTTTCTTTCTTTCTTTCTTTCTTTCTTTCTTTCTTTCTTTCTTTCTTTCTTTCCTTCCTTCCTTCCTTCCTTCCTTCCTTCCTTCCTTCCTTCCTTCCTTCCTTCCTTCCTTTCTTTCTTTCTTCCTTCCTTCCTTCCTTCTTGTACTACAGAGCTTATTTTCATCTTAGCATTTGATGGTTTTAGGACACTGGGCTGTGCAGCCGAATATGCTGCAGTGACTAATTTAAAGTTCTAAGTGAGTTTTTAAACCAGCATGTATTTTTCATCACAGATAGGTTAAGAGGTTTTTTTTAAGTATTCTACTTATTCTGAGGCAGTAGGATTCCATATATGCCACAACTTCAGCAAATATCGTTCCCAACTTAGCCCTATGAAGGGCAGTACTAGAAATTCTTTACACCTTTTCCTTCCTAGAAATAGACTATGAATTTTATGGTGACTTTAGCAATGAATTCTTCATTTCTCAGCTCTACATCTTCGTTTTAATATGCATTACTTCACTTGCACTTGTGTGCTCAGGGAATACTAAATTCTTGATATGAGGTGAATGATATGGGGTATTATAGCTTCTTTTAAACTGAGACTGCTTTTACAATGTAAAAACTCCTGACTACAAACAGTATATGCATGCTTTTTATTACTTCTATTTGTTTTTAGAGCCACAGTAGATCTATTTCTAAAAATTGTACCTATTTGGTGGTCTTGCTGCCATATGTGACTATGAATTCTGTAAATATATTATCTAGTTAATGTACTATATTGATAAGATTATTGCTTTAGGTTCAAAATGAGTATGGTTTTACAAATAGGTGCATAAAAAAGAGGGAAAAAAAGTCAAAAGGGAGGGATCTTTCATCTAGCGTCCTATCCCCTGTTGTCTAATACAAAGCCTAAACCCTCAGACCTACTGTGGAAAATAATATGTTATTACAACCATGCCACTGAGTTAAAATGGTCTATGTCAAACTAATTCTGCCTTGCCAGGTATTCCATTCCATTTATAATGCTCTTTTTAAAACAAAAACAAGCCCACAAATTCAGATGCATATATAAATAGGGATGATATACAATTATACTTCAAGTGGAATGCAAGCAATCTGTCAAAAAACAAAGCTAAATTCTAACTAATAAAATCCATCACATGATTGATATCTTGCATTAAAGTATGAGTTGAAGAAAGCAATTTTGTTTATGGGGAAGTCTTGGCTTGGTACATTTTTCATGTCACATAAAGATGGAAATCTTGTCTTATAGTTGTACATTACAGTTATATTTCAGCTTCCATAATTGTAGAAGGACAAGCATCAGTTTTTAAAGTAAAAAAAAATTCTCTGATAAAAATGAGTTCATTTTCCTATGGTTCTTTCTTCCAAAGAGCATTGTGCTTTCCTTTTTTGCAGAACCAGAGATTGAACTCAGGCCCTTGTACTTGCCAGGAAAGCACTTATTCCACTGAGCTATCTCCACTGCCCCTAGATCCATCCTTATATTAACTCTCACAGCAATTTGATAAATTAATGCAACACCCAAGAATTTTCAGTTTCCAAATTACATTTTGTTTGCAGTCATTTCAGGGTAGAAGCTATGAGCTAAAGCTATGAAGAACTGACCTAATATTTTAAAAACTGAAAATTAAAGAAAATCGAGTCAGCATCTTCTCATTTTTCTATGTAGGAGAGACATGCATAGAGATAGTCAAAATCTTGCAAAGTTTTCTAGTGATATCACATTCTAAGTTGTTTGAATTAAATATTTTTGAATACAGCTTTCTAAAATATGCACTCAGTATTTTAGTTTATGAACACTCAATAGTTTGTAGTGTATAAAATTCTAATACTATATCATTATTGTTCATTAAATCTTTGAAGTAGAAAATTCAATGGTAGTATTATTATTTTTATCTTTGTGTTTCAAAAACAACAAATCTGAGGTTCAGTGAAAGTGAGCTGGATATCAAGGAGTCATCACACTCAATCCTTTCTGCAGCCGAATTCTAAGTGATTCAACTCATTTCCTTTCTGAATAAATTATGACTAGAGTAACTCTAACCTTTGAGTTCACCAACTTTGGCTTAATTAGATAAATGTATTCAATTTTTTTCTTCTTTTTCATTTTGGGAGATAAAATTGGAGAAGAAGTTGATATTTAGGGTTCAGAAGAAGAGTATTGTGTTAACAATGAAATAATAAATATGTACAAAGAATTTGGTCAAACGGAAGGACCAAAGCTGGACGGAATGAAAGTTGAGCGTTGTTTTCTCTCTTAGAACTGTCTTTGCATAATTCAGAAAGGTTTCTGTTTTTAGATCTGGATCTATACTAGCATCTCTCAGGTATCCATTGGTTTTTCTGGCATCACATCTCCATGTTCTTTTTTGTCTTTCTGAATACTCATGTAGCAAGAGTGGTAGATTGGTTCTACAGCTGTCCCCAATGATTCCTATGTCCTGATATGCAAATACAGGTACAATTCCCTCATCTAATATGATCTGCTTCTAAGGACCAGCTTTTTTGTTTTTGTGGAACCAGGGATTGAACTCAGGCCCTTGCACTTGCCAGGGAAGCGCTTATTCCACTGAGCCATCTCCCCAGCCCCTAACGACTAGCTTCTAATGAATGCAGTACTGCAAAGTGATGGATCGTCTCTTCTGAGATAATGTTATAAAACACCCTGACTTTCTAAAACTTTTTATTAGAATATGTTTATAGAATAAGATGATTATATTTATTAATTGATTGTGTGGAGTTGGAATGTGTATGTACCACATTTAATTCTTTTTAAATCCCCAACTCTGCCCTCCTTCCCTGTTTTTTCCATCTCTTATTCTCCTTCACATTTTTGAAAGATCTATCTCCTTCCTTATTTTTTCATCTCCTTCTCTCCTGGAATGCTAACTTCAGTTGGGGACATGGTGCTACTTCTTGTCATCTAGTTTAACTCAAAGTGTCCCCTCTGCATGGAAGGTGTCTACTTGACCACCCTTCTTGGTAGCTGCATTACATCATTATATATCATTTGCATGAAGGCTCTCCTTTTTTTATGTATTTGGTACAAGATCTACAGGGTCTTGCTGTGTAGGTCAGACTCGTAGTGATCCTTCTGGGTCCTTTTGTGATTCAGCACATCCCTCAAGTGCTGGGATTGCAGGCACATGCCACCACACCCAGTATCAATCACTGTCTCAGTGTGCCTTGGGATCAAACCCTGAGCCCCTGCATCTGGCAAAGGAGGTGCTTTAATTTGCCTGCCCATGAAGTCTCTTATTTCTGAGGTCATTTGTGACAGTTTGTCTCTGGAGTCCTTCCAAAGTCTTATGCAGTCATGGGGAAGCTTCTGGAGCCTGTGACTGATTCTTGATCTAATGCTGAGACTATGGGTGTGAGTGCCTTGGGGCAGTTACTCTGCATTACAGTGTAGGGAGGGGAGAGAGGCCAGCCAGCTGCCTGGGCCGCTGCCACTCGTTTTGTTCTTTGCTCTTTGCTGCCCTCATAAACTGCTGCTCTCTGCCATGTGCGCCTCTGCTTAGAACCAGCTGAGTATGCACTGAAACTTCCACTGTGAGCTAAATAAACCTTTTCTTCCTTCATTTTGCATGTCAGGTATTTGTCCAAGCAATGAGAGTAGAATAACTGAGAGATAATCCTAATGATGAATAAACTTCATAAAATTCAGGACCGTATCTTACTAACCTTACTAATCTTTATTTGTTAGTGCCCAAAATATTACCTAGTACCTAGGAACATGTATTATAATTATTAATTGAATAAACAAATCAATGACTTTTGAAGTTTTCTGTGTAGGTCCTGTTATTGTCATTCCTTAGAATAGAACAGGTCATACTCAAATTATTCCAGAAGTTTTCCTCTTTACCCAGATTAAAAAACACAATCCTCACAAAGATTTATAGGCCTAACATTACTTTATTATCATTGCACATCATACATCTAATTCATTATCTATAATTACTGCTCCAGTGATTAAGTCTTTCTCTCAAACAGACTTGCAACAGAGACTTCCTTCTGATGTTCCTTTGGTTTTAATTATTTCCCAGATAGCTATATAGCTAACTCCTTTATTTTGTTTATACCAAAAGTTATGTTTCATTTATTTATCTGGTTTTCTGTCTCCCACACTAAGTTAAAATGCCATACATTACTTAGAGTAATGGGAAGAATTGTAATAAGCGCATTCTCAAATTTTGGCAGAATAACAGAATGCAGCTTAGTTTTCACTCACGTGGATGTTGAATTCCCTTTGTGGCCTATGGCCTGGGGGGGAGGAGCACTGTATTCTAAGAAGTGAATAAATATATGAAAAAATGCTCCACATTGCTAGTCATCCATGAAATGCAAATGAAAACAACACTGAGATACCATCTCACTCTAGAAAGAATGGCTTTCATAAGGAAATCAACCAACAACAGATGTTGGAGAGGTTGTGGGGAAAAGGGAACACTTCTCCACTGCTGGTGGGAATGTAGACTGGTACAACCATTGTGGAGGTCAGTGTGGAGACTCCTCAAAACAGTAGGATTGGAAATCCCATTCAAGCCAGGTATCCCCCTACTGAAAACACTGTATTCTACATAGTCATTCAATGACTGGGGATCCTGAATGCTCTTCCCTCTTTAAATTTCAGCTTCTGGTGTCTAGTTCTGTTTCTGAAAAGCACCACACCTAGTACATAAATGAGCAAAGTCCATTTCAATTCCAATGCAGGTAGGGACATATAGCCTAGCCCTGTGGTATGCCCCCACTCAGTGACAGCACAGAATAGCTAAGCCATACCTCACAAGAACAGAGTTTTCACTTTTTAAAAACTGTGATATTCTCTACATATAGGATAATTAAATAAGTAACAGAAAGAAACAACTTAAATAAACCAGGCATGAAGCTATCACTCTGTTCACCTTCTCTAGGTTTTTGAAAGTAGCCTAGAGTTTCAATCCTACTGTTGCTTTCTAGTTTCTCCTTAATATGTTGCAGTCTGAGTTCCATTTCCTCCTGTAGGTGGATTTAATAGGAGACATTCTGGATGATAATTTTGACAGTTTTGAAAAATTATGTGATTTCCTGTTTAGGTTGTGGTCCTCTGACCATTGAGTGGAAGGAGATGGCAGAGGGGCTGAGAGTAAAGAGACAAATGTTCAGCTTTAATGTTTAATACACAGTTCTGAAGTCTCACAGGAGAACCAAAGGTCATGAAACCTGATTTCCAGTTACAAGGGCTAGGCTCTCCAGATTAAGGGAAAAAAAGACACTTTTTTTCTGAAATTCTGAATTTCAGAATTTAAAAAAAAAATCCAGAATGTCAAAACTATATTTCAAAGGAGGTCTTTATGTAGCAGAAAGCAGATTTGAAACATGTTTGTGGAGTTCTAGTTCAAGTTACAGGATAAAGGCAACATGGCATGGAAATGGTTTTGTTTTATTGAGGAAAAGTTATCCCTCTGCTGGAATGAGCAGTGTCTGATCCAGGGTTTGTAAAATGAGTTATTCTGAGCCAAGAAGAACCCAGTCTGTATACTGGAAAAGGGAATGTTGTAGTTGCCTTTTCCATGCAGAGACACAATACTCTGTGTCCTTTACTGCAAGGAGGAAAAGTTTATTTTGGCTTATGGCTTGTAGAGATTTTATTACATATTGCAAGGTGGGACTGGAAGGCACGGGGGCATGATAGAGGGGAAATGACTCATGGCAGTGAGAAGCAGAGAGAGAGAAAGAGAGAGAGAGAGAGAGAGAGAGAGAGAGAGAGAGAGAGAGCGAGCGCAGGGAGGATGGAGAGAGATACACCTTGCCAAGCCACAGCCCACTGATCCCCTTCTTAGCCAAGTTTCACTTCCCACATCATGTTCAGTTCCAAACTCATCAGTGGATTCATTTAGCCACTGATTAGAGCTTCCAATTCCATGACCCAATTGCCACACAAAAACTCACCTATAAGTGCATGAGGCTTTGTTGGTGGGCACCTAGATATTAAGCCCAAGAGGGGTATAACAGCTCAATAGACAAAATATAACCTGGAATGATGGGGCTCAAGCCCTGGGATCCAAGATGCTTCTGCTATAGAATATTTTTTGAGTGCGGTTTTTCAAAGGCACCATGTAAAATATGACAAATTTAAGCTAGTAATCTTGTATCATGAAGTGCAATCCAGGCATTTATTGAAGCTGGCAAAGGTGCTGAAGACGCTAATGAGCTATTGGTACTGTACATTACTCAATTATGATAAAAACTGAATTAATAACCTGATCAAGTTTCATGTATAGAAATTAGACATCTACTCAAGAGCTTATAGGGACTATTAGAAAAAATGTCTAAGAACCTGGGCATGGAATATACTGAAAGACAAAGTCATCTGAAATTGTTTGGCATGTTGTTTGCAAAAGGAAATCCTCCCTCGCTAACAGGAGAAAAGTGCAATTTCCCTTCATGTTAGTGCTGCTCCTTGCTGGTAAGAAGAATCCAAACTCTCTGCCAGGGTGCTGAAAAGTGAAATCAGAGGAGGGAGTGAGAGATTACATACAGATAGATTTTAAGGCTTTGCCAATTTGATTAACTGTAAGTCTGAAAAAAAAGAAAGGAATTTATTTAGAAGGCATAATAAGCAAGACAGGTGCAACAAAATTGTAATTATGCTTAATTTCTACACTTTCTTGAGACTCCGAATTTAATGTATTAGTTGATGCTAAGGCCATGATTCTAATAGTTTCTGAGTTGCATAATAAAAACTGCAATTGAAAGCTGGCTCAGGCTTAAAGACATGAATGGGCCGTAAATCCTAGTGTATGTTGCAAAAGGGAAGTTGTAAGCTGGCGGCCTGTTGGCTGGATTTGGCTAGTCTTTGTGTTTTGCTTGGTGCTCATGGTTTGGGCCTGGGTAATGTTTTCAAAACAGTTGGCTTATGTGCCACCAGTCTGCATAATCACTCTACATGATAACTGAATATATAATCACTTTAATCTATTCTACATAATGTTTTACTTTCACCCTCTTTACGCAAGGTCTGTCCACACCGAGCTCATCTTCCTATGTGATGACCATCTGCTGGAGTCCCCTTCCAATGGAGCAAGTGGGTTTCAAGTGCTGTCGGCCCATCACTCCTCACAGAGGCCCTACTAGAGTTCACTGCAGTCATTTGAATTTCATTTTTTGACAAGTTTTAATGTGTCTTAGCACATGCACGCAGCGCCTGATGCTGACCTCATGGTGCGGACAGTACACTCATGTGACACATCTTAATTCCTGTCAATCTCCTTTTCTTCTCCACTCCCCACTCCTATCTCTTTGTCTTCTTGCTATTTGCAAAAGATAATTAAAGGGCAAAAGCAAAGCTTGATAATGGGAAGTAGGGAGACAGAGCTTAAATTTTATTTTGCTATCTTTGTTGATAAGGAAGGAATAAAAAGACTTTGAATCATAGAGCTCTGGATTTATATTTATCGTATGTCCTACCTATCTGCCCAGGGAGGCCTTGGACATTATATTATTGAACAAATCAGAAAACCCTATAACAGATATTTTTCAGTAGCTCTCAAAGCCTGGGATTCTGGTGAAAGAGCCTGCAGTTGAAATGACTTATGCTATTCCAGAAAGAGTAGAGCACTGCATAGCATGTCAAAATTAAGGGGAAGAAGCCAGGGACAAGAAGGGGGCATTGGGACACACACACACACACACACACACACACACACACACACACACACACACACAAACAACTTCAGCTATAAAAATTAAATGATGAAACAGAAGCTAGGGATGACCATGATTGCCACCAAAGGCCAAGAGCGAGCAGGAGAACAGGAAATAGGTCCTGCTTCATTCCTCCTGGAGAGGTCAACCCCACTAATAGCTCCCCAAAAGTTCTAGCCCCCCTGACTATGAGAAAGTAAATTTCTGTTATTTAAACTGTTGTTTGTAGCACTTATGTTATATCTTCCCTGGGAATGTGACATAGTTCTAATACTCTCTGAGGGTAAGAACATCAGCCTTTCTTTCAAGCTGTTTTTCAATCATCTTTGAATTCTTTCTTTTTTATTTTTTGAGGGGTGGGCTTTAATAGAGGAAGTGTTTCCTTCCCTTTCTCTTTTCTCTTTTATCAAAGAAAACAGCAAGAACAAATACATATATCCCACATATACAGATAAGTACAAACTTCTCAATCTGCATCTATTTAATATCACCATTAGCCTTGACTGATTCTTACATCTAGGCTAAGGTTAAAAGAAAGAAGAAAACCCATCCACATAATTATCAATAAGTCTGCCTAGACTCAAAGATTTGAACATCTGCTTTAGGTGTTTTCAAATACCTGACAATATTTTTTGCTCTTGTTTTTTATTTATTTATTTTTGTTTTGTTGAAGTACAAATAAAAATGAGACAGTTTTAAGATCCCTTGACAAGATGGATTTGATAAATTAATACGTTGCAAACTTTTCATAATGTTTTGTTATCATCGAAGGTGCATACATGATATTATACTTACAGACATTATTATACCGTATGTCTCTTATCAGTAAATTAAGAGAGTGTACCTGTTTGCGTATCTTATTTTTTATACCTGAATTATATCAAAGATTCAATAATTGATACTTTCTACCTTGTTATTTTCCTAGTGGTTGTCCATAATACTAGAAGCGGACATAATATCCTGTCCAACCACCATTAGTGCAAATCTTGCCTCTCATAGAATTATGTAGAAGCACGGCGTTATCTATTCCAACTGCACTGTCCATACACACACATCACGATTCTTCCTTTCTATACCCCTTCTTTTGTCTACTCCTGTCAAAGATGGGCACTCCATTGTCATTCAACTAACTTAGGTGCTTGAACTCGACGACACAATCCAACACAGTCCAGCATTCCAGAATAGTGAGTTATCTGAAGAAGTTGTCGACCATAGCCATTTACAGCTCAACTTATTATTATGGCCCCTCGGTGTATACTTCATTTTTATACTTTTCTGCTGGATGGTTAAGACCTAGATAGAGCACATTTTTTGCCCTTGTGATAGAATGTAACTTAATTCTTTTAGAACTAATTTTTTTCCTATATTTTTAGGGAAAGGTCTACAGGGTGTTCAGAGTCTCACTACTAGATCTGGCTCATAGTGATTCTCTTATTTACAGCCTCCCAAGAGCTGTAGAGACTATAGGAGTGTGCCACCACGCCCAGTTGAGAAGTAATTTTTTTTTTCATTTATTTTTATTTTATTAAAATACAAATGTCAATCAGACAGTTTCAAGACACCTTAACCATACAGATTTGATGAATTAATATATTGCAAACTATTTTCATAACGTTTTGGCATTGTACAAGGTGCATACATGATATTATATTTACAGATATTATTTTAGCAGATATCTCTTATCAGTGAATTAAGAGTGTAGTTGCTTACTTATCTTATTTTTTATACCTGAATTATATAAAAAAATTCAATAATTATTTACCTAGTGGATGACCATAGTACTAAAAGCCGACATAATATCCTGTCCAACCACCATTAGTGCAGATCTTGCCTCTCATAGAATTATGTAGAAGCACAGTGTTATCTATCCTAACTGTACTGTCTATACACACACCATGATTTTTCTTCCTACAACCCTTCCTTTGTCTACACTTGTCAAAAGTGGGCACTCCATTGACATTCAACTAACTTAGGTGCTTGAACTCGACACCACAATCCAACACAGTCCAGCATTCTGCAACCACAGTGAGTTATTCAAAGAAATTGTCGACCATATCCATTTACAGCTCAGCTTAATATTATGGGCTCACGATGTATACTTCATTTTTATACTTTTCTGCTGGATGATTAATACCTAGGTAGATCAAGACTTATATACCAACACAAGAACTTTATATTTCCTATGTGGTCATTGAAGTTCTCTCAGGGTTTATCTTGTAGTCCTGTACATTATTCTGTAGTTCCTTTGTCTGTGTCATCCATGTGGATGAGTCACAGCCAATGCTTGACCAGTTTGCTCTCTGTGAGAGCTTGAGAGAAAGTTTTCTCTTCATGTGACTCTCCCCAGGCACACTATAGAACTTCAGTCTCTTTCCTCTGTGGCTCCATAAT
>PVKA01033328.1:0-24459 GCA_004027165.1 Ctenomys sociabilis
CTCACTTTGTAGCTCAGGCTGGTCTCGAACTCACAACAATCCTCCTGCCTCAGCCTCCCGAGTGCTGGGATTACAGGCATGCGCCACCACGCCCGGCTCATCTTTCATTTTAAAAGAGACAAGTTGCTGAAATTTTAAGATCTATTTAGCAGTATCTATTCAAATGTAAAATGAACATTTTTCTTTTTGAGGCACTGGGGACTGAACTGTGAGCCTTATTGAGAACTTTACCACTGAACTATACTTCCAGCTCTTATGAGGTACATATTCTTTCATCTTTCAGTTCTAGTTCTTGAATTCTCATGGAAGAATATGAATTGTAGTATTATTTAAAATAGTAGAAGTTGAAAAAATAAAAGTGCTCTTCAACCTGAAAGTTACCAAATAAAACAAGGTATATTCATCCAATGGAGTATCATGCAGCCCTTACAAAGAAACAGGGTGCTCTGTATGAATAGACACAGAACACTGTCTGAATACACCAAATGTAAAGTCAAGTACAGAAGGGTGAGTAACCTGTTGCTCTTTGTGTAAAATAAAAAATTTTATCCACATTTGCATAGATTATCTTTGCCAGGATATGCAAGGCTCTGCTAACAGTGATTGCTTCTGGCGAGGAACACTAACATAGGAAAGGAGTGAAGTCTTAATTTTTATTGTATATCTTTTGTGGTATGCCTTTTGAATTTTATGTAATAGTACCACAAAGTATCTATAGGAGACATATTACAAGACCCTCAGTGGATGATTGAAACTTAGATAGCAACTTAACCCTTTATGTGTTTTTTTTTTACTATGCACATGTATCTATAATATACAAATTAGGGATAGTAAGAGATTACAATACTAACTAGTAATAAAGTTGGGTATTATAATGTAATAAAATTGCCAGTACCACTCCTCTTATGCTGTGGGACAATTATTACATAAAATTAGGGTTAATTGAACAGAAGCACTATTGTGAGTGCTTGTGTATAATGAACAGAGCAACATTGTGACTGTTGCTCTGATAATTAAGATGACTGCTTAGTATTGGGTTGAGCATCATATATAGACTGGTATGCTGGACAAAGGGATGTCGGGTTGGGGGATCAGAACAGAGGAGTGAGATTTCATATTACTCAGAACAGTACACAATTTAAAAATTACAAATTATTTCTGAAAATTTCCATACTGGTTGATTGAAATTGCATACAGTAAAACTGTGCAATGGGGAACTATTTTACATGCATTTATTGCTTGATTTAAAAATAATCTAGGTAGGTGTGGTAGTACACACCTGTAATCCCAACAGTTGGGAGACTAAGGAAGGAGGATCACGCAATTTTAAGGCCAGCCTGGGCTACATTGTAAGTTCAAGGTCAGCCTAAACTACATGAGACCCTGTCTCAAAAAAAAAAATTTTTTTTTAACTAAAATCACATAACATAGGGCATGTGATCCTTAAACTTGCTAATTTACATAGAAATGAGTGAAGTTATATGTTAGAAAAGAGCTGTGCTGGGCTGGCAAGATAGCTCAGCGGTCTAGAGTGCCTCTCAGGGACCGCGGTTGGAGCCCCAGCACCACATGCCATGCCAGCCCCTCCCCGCAGGGCCAACTGAGCTCACCCCCCACCCCCGCAAACAAAGAATCCGTGATGTGTAGTGAGACACTGTAATAAATAAAGGAATTAAAAAAAAATAAAGAACTGTGCTAGTTCTGCTTATCACATAGATGAAATAGTGCTAGTAAAATAATGAAAGTTAAAACTGTTAGTGATGGCACAGTCATTTAAATTTGTCTGTCTCATTGTTTATAGGTATGTAGGTGTTCCCAGTGCTTATAGTTAGAGATACGCAGTTAGCTATGTTTTACTGCATTCGTCATTAACTGAAAATAATAATATGAAGGGTTGGATAAGTATAGAGATTTAAAATGGAAAATGTTAGGAAATGATAAACACTGTGTGCATACAGAATGAATCATTCAACAGTACAATTATAAAGACTCAAGTAAAAATCATGAAGTGAGTTGAGAGGAACAAAGTGAGTCAACCACTGCCATAGTCTCTGTGTGTTTCTTAACACATGTTCCCTAGCTAGGTGTATACCCATGGGGTTGCTGGGATTTTCTCAGTTTTGAATTTTATGAACAAATGAATTTGAGATTAGCCTTTTATTCTCAAACTTAACCTGATGTTAAATAGAAAAAATGTACTCTGTTTCTGTGGGAACAGAGTAGAGAGGGGAGAGATTCTTACCAGGTGAGGGAAGAACACATGAAGGATCTTCAGTAGGAGATATTGCTTAGTATCGAGTAAGTGAGTAGAAGGTAGGCAGGCAAAACAACTGCATATGTAAGTGCAGGGTATAAGATGAAGTGCATGTGGCATGGTGGGTTTGGATAGAGGCTGTGCCACTATCATAAAACTGACTGGATGTTGGTGGTTGATTATCCCACCACTCACAGAACATATTCGTATAGTGATCAGTGAATGTAACCCTGCCTTTGTTCATTAAAGAAGTGAAAGCAAGAGAACAAAGAACACCTATATTTGTTATATTGCGTAGATGTCATTGTGCTGCCGTCCAGCAGCATTACTCATTTCTTCAGAGCTCTTTGCATCCTAGAAGAAACTTTCTATTTGGAGTCACAGTTAGACTGCTGCATGGAAACTTGAACTTTGTGTTCTGTTTTATTCCATTTGAATTTATGGGGAAGCACTTTGCTACCTTGCTGACATTTATTTTGCTCTTCATAGTGTACAATGCTGCAACAATGTTTTGTTCATCAGAGGTTTTCAAAATGCTTCATGAATGTTTAAGTGCTTAATCACTGCAGTATTCTGAGTAGGCGGCAGGTAGGCAAGAGATGCATTTTCATATATCCAGCATATTAGCACATTTTGATTGTTCCTGACTCTAAGGAGAAAGCTTTTCCATTCAAATGGAAATATTCTATGCTTTGAATTCACTCAGAGACAAACTATTTTGGAAAGCTTGAACTAAAACTGGTCAGATGCTTCTGAGTTATGAGAAAGGGATTGAAATAAACTTTTTCAGCTAAAAATAATTTTGCTTGTAAATGACCAAAAATGGCTGAGTAGAAATGGGTTTAAGTCACTTGTATAGGCCACTATAAGATGAAGGTCAAGAAAAAAGTTTAGAACATATTTTTAAGAAATGTTTGGCCTAATTTGTTAAAGCTTTTGCCAGAATGTTTGTTCCATAATTACAAGCTGAGACAAAAGCTGGTAGAAGTGCCATGCCTTAGATTTAGCAGGGGCCTGTCATGCTTCATTCTGATGTCAGCTTTTATCGGATGAAGAAATGCAATTTGATCTGATCAAGAAATGCCTAGAGGGGCCAGAGAGATGGCTCAGTAGAATAAGTGCTTCCCTGGCAAGGGGAAGGGCCTGAGTTCAATCCCTGGTTTTGGGAGTGGGGGAACATCTAAAGATTAGTAAAACATGCATCTATGTGTCTTGGTGGGTGGGGTCACAGATGCTCTCTGGCATTGTTCCCCTGCTGTGCTTCCTAACCATGAAGAACTAAGCTTTGTTCTGATATGTATGCCCTGCTGCCATGATGTTTTTGCCTTGGAGTCTGCCACCCATGGACTGAATCCTTTGTGACCCTGAGCCAAATTAAACCGCCTCTCAAATTAAACCTCTTGTGAGTGTCTAGTATTGTGCCCCAGCAGTGGGAAAGTTGAGTAGTACAAGGAGGGCTGAATGATTCTTCCAGTGGAGCATGGATGTTGCCTTTCTTTTCTGATGGTTAACTTGTACCTGTGAAAGGTACTAGAGTTAGCTGAAAGTGGGACGCTTAATTCTAAGGCTGCTGAACAATTGCCTATACCAGTTAATTATTAAAGGCTGTATCTCCTATTGCAGAGCATCTTTTTACTCTTGAGGGAATATTCGTCTGTCTCCATGTTGCAGGTGATAGGTGCTTAATATGTGGAATTACCATCTGCTAAAGTACTTTATTTCATTGAATTGTACAATTAAGGATTTCATTTATTTATTTATTTTTGAGACGGTCTCAACTATGTAGTTCAGGTTTGCCTTGAACTCACTGTGTTGTTCAGGCTGGGCTGGAACTTGTCGCAAACCTTGCGCCTCATCCTCGTAAGTACTGGGATTACAGATGTGTGCCACTGGGTCTGACCCTGGATCACTTGTACTTTTAGGCAGCTCTTTTTATTTACAGCATGAGTTTATGTCTTACATGAGTGTATATTAATGATTATCTGGAAGGTCTATCACAGCAGTGTATACCATCGGTTGGTAGTAGTAACTGTGCGAAGTCAGAACAGCCTATTGTCTTTCCTTGAGGTTACTTGGGATTGATTATAGAGTAAAATGTTGAACTAGAATAAAAATTGGAGCTCTTTTTCCTACAGTATCACCCTTTTTGTAGATTTGCATGTATGTGGCCAAAGGAACAACCCCATGTTTTCTAAAAGGCCTGGAAAACATATACTGGGTTCCTCCTCTTGCCCTTTGTGTTAGTCATTTTGGCAAATTACTGGAAAATGGTGGTTCCAGCTGAAAGGCTCTTTTTCCTCATAAAAACCATTCTTTTAATTAGCTGATGTTAAGCCATGGTAGTTTTTCTTTCTAAATTTTAACAGATACTTAGTGAACATCTAAATATGTTTAAGGTTATAAAAACTGAAGTTGAATGAGTTGGCTTTGGAGAAATTCAGTAATTCTTTAGTTAAAGAAAATGGTAGGTGGCTGCATTAATGAACATTTAGAGATATTCCTCCTGTGTAATAAGGATTTTTTTTTTTTTTTTGTCTTTTTGAGACAGGGTCTCACTATGCAGTTCAGGCTGGCCTTAAGCTCGCTTTGTAGCTCAGGCTGGTCTTGAACTCACAACAATCCTCCTGCCTCAGCCTCCTGAGTGCTGGGATTACAGGCATGTGCCACCATGCCCGGCTATGTAATAAGGATTTATGAAGAAGTGTAATAAAATTACTCAGTTAGGTCCCAGCTTGAATTAAAGTGGTTCTGGTGGTCTAACTTAATAAGGCCATTTGTGAAGCCAAATATACACTGTCTAAGGTATGGCCTTGGTCTACTGGAATAAACAGGTTCAGGTGGAATAAAGGGGTGGGAGAAGAATAGGACAAGAGCTTGTGATGCGAGTTTGAGACGATCGCATTACAAGAGTTCATTCAGGGATGATGCCTAAGGATCTGGTAGATGACTGTAGTGGGATAGGACCCCCAGAAATAAGTAATCTGAAGAACTCAGGGCCTAAATTTTGAATGTGTTGTAAATAGGAGTGTTGAAGGAAGCATATAGCAAGTGTTGAAATAATGGGGTGAAAAAAGAAAAAGAAATAATTGAGTGAGTTGAAAGTCATGTAGGTACTGGAATTGGAGGGGATGATAGATAGGCATTGACTCTGGTTCTTAACGAGCAGGAGTTAATTTGATTGTATCTGGAGACATTGTTGATTTTCATTATTATTATTGTTATTTTTGTATTTTAGGGAAGCGTGTACAGGGTGTTCAGGGTCTCACTACTAGATTGGACTTGTAGTGATTTGCCTGTTTATAGCCTCTCAAGAGCTGGGATTACAGGTGAGGATTTTCATTATTGTGGAGCTATTGCTGCCAGCATCTATTGGGTAGAGGCCAGGGATGCTGCTTTAACACCTTAAAATCTATAATCTCAGTGTCACAGTGAAAAAATACCCAGCATAAAATGACAAGTAATACAGAGGTTGAGAAACCCTGAATCTGCTTTAAAAAACACCTCTTAAATAAGAATAATTTGTTAAGTGATTGCATCTCTGCTCCTCCACTTTGCTTTGAAGACCTCTACATGTCCTACATGTCCATTTTTTCTTTCATTTAGTGATGTTAAGGAACTCCCTTTATTTGTCTTATACCCTGCTAGATCGGCATTTGGAGGATAAAGATAAACTAGCTATAACTTCTTAATGTTTATTATTATTATCTTTTTTTTCTGTATTTTTAGGGAAGGATCTACAGGGTGTTCAGAATCTCACTACTGGATTGGATTTGTAGTGATTCTCCTGTTTACAGCCTCCCAAATGCTGGGATTACAGGCATGCACCACCAAATCCAATCTTAATTGCCATCTCAGTGTGCCTTGGGGGTGGGGCTGGCACGGCAGGCTTTCGGATTGAACCCCCAGACCTTGTGCCTGCTTGCAGGTACTTTAATCCACTGAGCTATTTGGCCAGCCCTCTTAATGCTTATTTTTAACTGTGAATTAATAAAAAAAATGTATTATTTTTAAAAAAACAAATACTCAGACATAAGGCTAGTAGCCAAATTGACCTCTACCTTCAATTTCTGTTTGTTCCCTAAAGATATCCAGTGCTATCCGGTTTGCTTTGTGTAGCTGAAAGTTTGAAGGTTGCCTCCCTACATCATGTTTGTTTGCTCCAGGACAAAATACTCAACACTTCCACTTAAAGAGTGGGAGTATATTTTGAGTTATGATTTCAGAAGGTTCAGTCTTTGCATGGTTGGATGCCTCCCGAGGAAGAAATAGTGTTGTAGAAGGATATGGCAGAAGAAAGCTGCTCACCCATGGCAGTCGGAGTGTAGAGACGGGGGAGAGCCGGGGACAAGACTGTACCCCTGAGGCCGTGTTCCAGTGATCCACCTCCTCTAACCAGGCCCTGACTCCTCAGAGCACATGGTGGTCAGTCCTCTGATGGGTTTAGTGCCCCCAGGACCCAGTTATCTTCTAGAAGCCCACCATTGAATACATTTATCTTTGGAGGACATTTTAGTCCTAAACTATTAACACCCTGTCTTATATGACATGCTAAAAAGTTTTAATTTTGGAGATTTCTCTTGGGCTGCAAGTTTCTTAAGACAAAGACCAGGTTTTAAGTTTTTTCTTTTTGACTTGTAATACATAGTTGTCACTCAGTAAATGTTTGGTGAATAACAAATAAAGTTAGTACATAGAAAAGTCAATAGCAAGCAAAAAGAATGCTAAAGTGTAGTAATTGCCTTTAGGTTTTAGAAGGCTGTGAGGTATAATATGTTTATGGGAAAAATGCATTAATATCAAAGTACAAAACAAAGTACTAAAATGTGAAGCTGTTGGGATGTAGAAGAGGTGTCAGTGGGCCCAGCTGATAGAAATGTAGAGGGATTGAGAAGGAATGGGAATCTTTATAGGATTCAGGAGATCAAAGAAGCCATATGTGGTGGCACACATCTGTAATCCCAGCATTGGGGATGCTGATGCAGGAGGATCATTGTGATTTCAGGCTAGCTTGTGTTGCACAGTGAATTTAAGACTAGCCTGAATTACATATTAAGAACCTGTCTCAAAAAAAGAAGAAGATAAAAAGGACTGTCAAGAAGGTTAATGATAGCAGTCCATAAAGGGTTGATTTGAAGGGTTGGTGAGATAGGAACTTAGATTTTTTTTTTAAAGTGTCCTGTAGAAGCTGAGTGTGTTTCTGTATGTGAACATTATCTTTTTATTTTTATTTTTGTGTCTTTTTTAAAAATGTATTTGGTACAGGGTCTTACTATGCAGCTCAGACTTGTGATCCTCCTGTTTTCAGCCTTCTCAGTGCTGGGATTACAGGTGTCTGTCACCACGCCAGTCTTGGTGCTGGCTCAGTGTGCCCAGAGGTGGGACCAGTGCGGCAGGTGGTGCAGGGGATCAAACTCAGGTGCCTGTGCTTACCTGAGCAGGCACTTAGTCCACCCTCACATTCTCCTTTTTTATATACTTCATTTGCTCTATCCTTTCCCTGAACATCTCTCAAAGATGAGTTTTTTTTTTTTAAGCTTATTATATATTTGCAGCACATAATTCATCTCAGAGAATTGGTACATATATGTATATCAGCATCTAATCCTTATTTCTCCATCTTTCTCACTTCCCCCGTCCCCACCCAGATCCCCTAATTCTGTAGTATTTTTCACTGAACAGAATATCTTGAAGAACATTATTAACTTTGTGAAGGTCATTACCACTTTTTAAAATGGTAAACAGCACTGTTTTTACTCCTCTGTGTATAAGGTGAGTGCACAAGGACAGAATGTGAGCAGTGGGATTGCTGCATTTCTGAGGGTGTGTACAATTAAAGTTTTCATTGGCCTTGCCAAGCAGTGTCTGAAATTTTATATTCTAGAAACCATGAGTTAGAAGGGACTCTGTGCATCGTATTTTTTCACCAGTATAAATTAAAAATGATAACCTTGCCTCTGAATTTTGTACTTTTGTAATATATTCTTTTTTTGTAGATCACTAAAAGTCATTTGTATTTCTTTTATTATAAACTCATTTGAAAGAATTTTTTTTTTCCTATTGATAGGTAAAACCTTTTTATGGATTGAAAAAAATAGCACTTGTCATACATGCATCAGTTTCATGTGTCATGTGCCTTTAAATTTTTTTTTGTGTATGTGCATGCTATTTGTATGGTGTGTGTTTGGGCCAGACAAAAACATGATGAGTTGTTTATTTTTAAACTTTTGGATCTTATCTTGTTTCTTTATGAGAAAGACCCTCTCCATACTGACATTTAAAATTAACTATCTCTACTTTCTTTTAGTACTTCAGTGGGAAAACCTGGGTTCCAGTTTTGATTCTGTTTCGTTTTAGTTTTATGGCTTTGGATAATCTATCTATATATAATCTCAGGAATTCAGTTTCCTAAATTAGAAGGAATTTTTTTTTGGGGGGGCTGGCTTGTGATGCCTTCAGGGCAGGTCTAGCAAGGCTTGAGGATTTGGGGTTTGAACGTGAGCCTGACTGCTATGTTTATGCAGTCACTTTAACAACTGAGCTAGTGGGCAGGCCCCCTCAGTTTCCTAAATTGATGGGTTAGATCAAATGATCTGTAACATTGTAATGAAGTCTTAAATTTCAGAATTTTTGGTTTTTTTTTCTTTTAAAGTTATTTCTATTTTAGGATTTTTTTTTTTAAGTATTTAGTACAGGGTCTCATTACACACTCCCAGTGAACCTCCTGTTTGTAGCCTCCCAAGCCCTGGGATTATAGGTGGGAACCACCACGCTACAGTCTCAATCTTCCTCTCAGCACACTCTGGGGGCAGGGATGGGATTGAACCCTGGGGCGCTTTAGTCCACTGGGCTATCTGGCTGGCCTTAGTTTCAGAATTTCTTGTTGGCTTTTGATTAAGGTTACCTTTTGTATTGTGTGGAGTGAAATGCAGAGGGATGGGCGTGGAGCACAGGGCAGGAAGATAGGCAAAGGCACAAGCACCGGGACTGTGAAGAAGCAAAAACCTCTGGGGTGGGGCATTAGAAGAAAACAGACACTGGGAGGTTAGTATGGAGACCCTGAGTAGGGTAGGGTAGGTTTTTTTCCCGTGATAGGAGATGAAAACCATTTTGATACTATTCATTCTCTCTCTCTCCTCTCTGATTTATTTCTTGAAGTTAAATATGAGTTATTTATGAACATAAATTATAAAATGCTTTAAAATCCTTGGATATAGGAGTGTGTGTTGGGATTGTTATTGTATGATTTATTGTCTAATAATCTCAGTTCTCAAATTGAATTTAAATATAAGGTATGTGTTACAGCATTATCATACTGTAAATTTTACATTGCTTCCTTTTAGATAGTAAATGTTCAAAATTGACAGTGCATTCTTGTATGTTATGCAGCTTGCATGTAAGGCAGAAGTTTTCCCCATAAATTATGCTTTCAAGATTTTCTTCCTTTGGGTACCTGAAACTAAGCTGGTATGTTTAACTACTTTGTCTGCTAAGTGTAGTTCACCAAAATTCTGGAATGACAAGTCCTTCTTAAGTATACTTACAATGGTTATTATTGATACTGGGGGACAGACCCAGGGGTGCAGTACTCCTGTGTTGCATCCCCAGAAGACCTTTTTATTTTTTAAATTGTGAAATAGTAAATTAATTGCCCAGGTTGGCCTGAAACTCAAGATCCTCCTGCTGCAGCCTCCCAGGTCGTTGGAATTATAGGCATGTACCACTGTGCCTGACAATTATCAATTATTTTTAAAAAGTTAATTTGTACTTTGCTTTTGGCTGTAATTATGAATACTTTTTCTTATCGTGGCTGAAAAATTTTTAAAAAATTGAAAAAAAAATCCTGTTACCATCACCTACAGGTTTGAGCTGAATGTACCCTGACCTTTTGGTTGCTGGTAATTTCTTTCATAAACCCATTTCTACATTATCAACCTCATAGACCTTTTCAGACCTGGCCTGGAATATTCTCATCTCTTATGTTCCTCAAGATGCCCTTGAAAACAGGTGACTTAATTATAAAATCATTTCTGGTTAACATGGCAGTGGCTGTCACTGGCTAATTGGGAAGAAAATTTCTGTGGGAATGAAAGTGCAAATGCTTCACTGCATAGCTGTGTTCCTGGGTAGGGAGATCCGGAGACCCCAGGTGCCATCTTGTAAAGTACGACCAAAAGCTTTCTTCTTCCCCACTGTGGGAGAGGGCTTGCTTTCATTTCATCCTCATTTTGTGCATTTTAAATCCAGTCTCTTGCACCTCCACCTCTGTTCTTTTTATATGAAATATGACCTAACCAAGAGTTACTAGAAGTTCTCTGTTCAAGGCGGTCTGAGCAATGGGCAAAAGATTCAAGTTTTGCTCTGTAAGGCTTTTGATTTATTTATTCATTTATTTATTTTTGCATTTTAAGGAAGGGTCTACACGGTGTTCAGGGTCTCACTAGTAGATCGTAGTAGTGACCCATAGTAGTGTTCTGCCTGTTTACAGCCTCCCAAGAGCTAGGATTACAGGTACACACCACCACGCCCAGTCTCAATTGCAGTCTCAGCGTGCCATGGGGGCTGGGCCTGGCATGGCAGGCTGGGGGATCAAACCCCTGGGCCCTATGCCTGCTTGCAGGTGTTTTAATCCACTGAGCTATTTGGCCGGCCCAGGCTTTTGATTTAGATAGTGAATACTATAGAAATCCAGCCAAAGTTAACTGGAAGTTTAGGTTACTGGTACTAATATGGTACAGGGTCATACCTTGATACTTTGTCAGTGAGAAAGGCAAGACTATATTTAATATGAATTAAGTATACCCAAATTTGGTATAGAATTATAGATTTGGTGTATACTTGAAAAGGAGAAATATAAAGTGAAAAAAGAAGATGCAGAATATTCCTTGAGGCAGTTGAAAAAGTTTTTTTTTTAAATAACGTTTAGGTTCTTTTTAATGAAGTTTCCATTGAATATTTTAATCTTGAACTTGGGCAGTCCCAGGAAACCTCTGGTGATGGAAAGCAGACATTTCCTTTGCAGGCCCTCCTATTTTAGCTTTGTCCACTCCTTATAGGATCTCTAGAGGCTTGCTTTTAAAATTACTGCGGTTCAGAAGGTCTCACAAAGTAATATAACAGTAAATAATACTTGCTTGATAAATAAATTTTATGGTACAGACAGCACTTAAGAAAACGTATAGAGGTATTTTGAGTTTTCATATCTTCAGGAATAGTGCTACTGATGGCAGGGGTTGGGTAGGAGCATGGAAGAGACTTTTCATTCTCATGCACTTATTTTTGTGGTGATGGGAGTGAAACCCAGGGTCTTGAGTTTGGCACTGAGTTAAGTCTGTTGCCCTTCATTGCTTTTGGGGAATATGTTCAGGCTTCTTATGAAGATAGTAGTTCAATGCTCCTGGATGGTTTGGATGGAGAATTTGAAAGATATGCACTGCTTCTTATGTGAAGATCTCTGTCCTGTGTGTCCTGTACACCAGTAGGAAAGGAGATTAGAAATTCAGAGGCTGACAGCCTTCTAATTGTACAAAGAAACTTCCAAGTAAGGGGCCAGAGAGGAACCTCTCATTCACTGGGACTATTCTCTGCTAAATTTTAGGAATCTTGTATTTTCTAGTAATTTTTTTTTCTTCTTAAGAATACTATTCACGGGGCTGGGGAGATGGCTCAGTGGAATAAGCGCTTCCCTGGCAAGGGCAAGGGCCTGAGTTCAATCCCTGGTTCTGCAAAAAAAAAAAAAAAAAAAGAAAGAAAGAATACTATTCAAGGCTAAAGTGTCTTATCTTTATAGCTTCTTTTTAAAAACTTGTGCTAGTATACATTTTTAATATATACAGTACAAATCTATGCATTGTGGGGAGCTGGTATATATATGTATCATATTTTAATTTTGTTTTACTTCTTCCCTTTTTTCCCCGCTTAGCTCCCCCATTCCTAGATTCTCTTTTTTTCTACCACCTCAAAGCCTGTCTGTTTCCTATTATCTTGTCTTTTATTTTGCTCTTTAAATTACTGTACTTTGGATTTCCATGTGATATTTAACCTTCTGTATCTAATTTTATTTCACTTAGCGTTATAGTTTCAGGGTACATCTATCTTCCTAAAATGACTCAAATTTATCCTTCGTTATGGTGGAGGAGAACTTTATTGTTTGTATATACATTTTCTTTATCCTTTCATCTGTTGATGAGCTTTTAGGCTACTTTCAAGATTTAGCTATAATGGTTTGTCTGCTATAAATATGAGTATGTGTACATTACTGCAGAATAATGTCTTTAACTTTTTTGGGAAGATACCTCAAGAGATATTGTTAGGTCAAATGGATTTTCTGTTTCTAGTTTTTTTTTCCCCCGAATCTCCATACTGATTTCCATAGTGGTTGTTATATTTACATTCCCTCCAATACAGAAGGGTTCCTTTCTCCCCACAACTTTGCCAGCATTTGTTATTTTTTTTAATAATTTTTTTTTTCTTTTTGGCGGAACTGAGGATTGAACTCAGGCTCTTGCCCTTGCCAGGCAAGTGCTTATTCTACTGAGCCATCTCCCTGGCCCCTTAATAATTTATTATTTTTAGAATAGTTGACTATAGTTACTCTTTCTGGAATAAGATGGAATCTCAGTGTTGCTTTGATTTGCATTTCTCTAACTGCCAAAGATTCTAAATAATTTTTTTGAAGAAGTTTTACAAAATATACATATTGGCTATTAGTAAATCTTTGAGAACTGTTTATTCATTTCATTTGCTCATTTTTCAATTGGGTTTTTTATTTTGGGGAACCTAAGCTTTTTCTTTGAGTTCTTTATATACTCTAGATACTAATCATCTGTCTGAAGAGCAGTTGGCAGATTATTTTTCCTGTTCTATAGCTTGTCTAGTCATGCTCTTTTGGTGCTAGGACTTGAACCCAGGGCCTTTACACTTCCATGCAGGTGTTAGGGCTTTTGTTTCTTTTGTTGTGCAAGCTTTTTAATTTGGTATGATCTCATTTGTTGATTGTAGGTTTTCTCACATAGGCAAGATTCTGTTTAGAAGTCCTGCATATGCCTGTATCTTCAAAAGTTGCACTTATTTCATCTTTTTTTTGTACATACCAGAGATTGAACTCGGGACCTTGTGTTTTCAGGCAGGCACTTTATGCCACTGAGCTGTTTCTCTGGCCTTTATTTCTTTATTTTATCTTCTAGCAGACTTCGTGTTTCTTCTTCTCCCCCCGCCATCTCCCTCCAATTTTTTTTTTTTTTTTTTGAGACAGTCTCACTGTGTAGTGTGTAGTTCAGGCTAACCTTGAATTCTCAGCAATTCTTCTGCTTCAACCTCCTAAGTGCTGGGATTACAGGTATGTACCACCATACCTAGTTTGTCTGTCTGTCTGTCTCTGTCTAGACCTTTGATTCATTTTGATTTGGTAACAGTGGATAACTTTTAAATAACTTGTCTCACCTGATGGATTCTGGTTTACCCTAGATTGAGGGAGGCCTGTCGAAAAATGATTTCAAAGAGAGAGAGGAAATTTTTTGAGAGAGAAAATCAAACCAGTTTTCTGAGGCCAGAATGGGAACATATGTAATAAACTATGAATTTATGCTTTTTTTTTTTTTCTTCTTCTCCCTTCCCTTTTCATTGCAGTTGATCTTACAACAGCTGTTTCCAGCTGTCTTCTGGATTTTGTCCAGGCCCCTTGGGATCGCTGGGGTGACTCACACAGCTGGGCTTTTTTCCATAATGGTATGAATCTTGCTTCTCAAGAAATAGGAGCAGAAGGAGGGAAAGGGTGATATTATTGTACTGGCATAGTACTTCTTGTTGGGATTGCTGTCCCCTGAAGAGCTGAGTTTGGTGTTCTTTCTTTATAGCAGTGATCCTAGAAGAGCCACATTGTGGAGAAGGGGGCACAAATGTGTTTAGTTGGAGAAAGGGTTTTTAGCTAGATGTTTTAAAGGGTTTTAAAGCTAGATGTTCTTTTACTCTGCTTTTTCTTCAAAATGTTCCATTTCAGAACAGACTGCCTCTTTCCTTTCCAAATAGATGTAGGTCTGTGTACTAATGGGTGGATGAGTGAAAGGTGAGGGAAACTTCAGCTAATAGAAATGTAGATGATGTTCTGTAGGAAGAAGTAATTTCTCTGCAGTTATTCGCAGTGGTCTTTCCTCTTCCTGACTGCATTGGCCTTTCCCTCTTCCTTTTCTTTTATGAAGACCATTCCAGCTTAGATACCTGTACAAGAGAAATATCTCAGTAAAGAAAATAAAAAGACTCCTTTAGGTATTTAAAGAGTTGCTTGCTTTTACCTGCCTTGACTTTCTGAAAGGCAACAGGCTGCAGAACAGAAGCTCTGTACCTCCTTTGTGTGATTCTGTTGCCACCAGCCATGTTTGACTATTAAGGACCTAAAATGGTTAGTCCATGTCAAGATGTGCTGTAGTGTAATTCACACAATTGGTTATTTATTTATTTTTATTTTTTTATAATAGGTTATTTAGTAGTGTAAAAAAAGAATGTAAAATGCTATTTGGGATTTTAAAAATGTCTTTTTATGTTAACATGTTGAAATATCAATATTTTACATATTTTAGATACAATAAAATTTTAAAATCAATACTGGCAGTTCATTTTTACCTTTTAAAATGTAGGTACTTTAAAAAGTTTGAATTACATCAGTGTCAGTTTCTGGCTTTATGTTTCTGTTGGCTTTATCTCAGTAGAAGAGGAAGTCACTGTGTGCTGAGGTGCTCTGCGCAGTCTGGTAATGTCAGAGAACTACAGCATGCCCTCTAGGGAATGATACTCCTAAGACTTACAGGCTTATAGCAGCAAACTTTGTCTGTTGGGCAAGAATTTGTAAGCAAATCAGGTGTGTGGTTGTGGCATATGAGGTTTCAGTCAAGGTGCTGGTTCTGCTGCAGTCACCTGAAGGCTTGGCTGGGGATGGAGGATTTGCTTCAGTTTTGGTGCTGTGCTATATCCTTGAGAAGTAAATCTGGCTCTTCCCAGGAGGAGGAGAATTATGCTCCACTTTGAGTAGAGTAGTATCAAAGATTTTGAGGAGGGCTGGGGAGATGGCGCAGTGGAGTAAGTGCCTCCCTGGCAAGTGCAAGGGCCTGAGTTCAATCCCTGGTTCTGCCAAAAAAAAAAAAAAAAAAAAAAAAAAAAGAAAAAAGAAAAAAGATTTGAGGACCTATTAAAAAAAAAAATCACTGTTCTTACTTTGCTCTGCTATTCTCCTGTTGCATATCTATGTTTTACTGTCTCTAATGATGATCAAGAGTTCAGTGGTTAAAGTTCATTTTATGCCTCAACTGCTCAGCAATATTACTTGCAAGAAAGCTGTTTGTGTTGAGGACTCATACTCTGACCTATAACCAGAATGGTCCTTTTTTGAGGGGACAAGGAGCTAAAGTGAATTTGGCTTTGCTTGGTCTTTAAACACTGGTATGTGCGTACACGTACTCTATCTTCTGTGTCCCTTAGTTGACTCTTATACTGAAGTAAAGCTGTGTGGACACTACATGGTAAATATGTTAAAAACTAGTAGTGTATTAGTCCTATTTCTTATAAGATTTAGGGCACTTAAGAATCATCCTTTATCTCAGTCAACCTCTGCAAGGGTTGAAGACTATTTTCTATTCTACACACAGGAAGATGGAGGTGTTCATTTACACATGATGGATAGAGAGATGTATAAGGCAGAGACAGATGTACCCAAGAATGGGTTCATTCTGCCTTCCTTTGTAGCTATTTTATTTGGACTCAGAGTCAAACTTTTGAAATACATCTTGAAGCAAGAGGCAAGACCTGTAGGATAAATGGCTCAGGAGACCCAGTCAGTGATGGTGGTTTCTATGTACTTTTGATCAAAAAGGAAACAGTAAAAAAGAAACTAGGTATACTGGGAAGAGTGGCTGGGTTGGGAGAGGGTTCTAGAGTCAAGAAAGGAAGCATTTAGGTAGGTTTTTTTTTTTTTTTGTGGAACTGGGGATTGAACTCAGGCCCTTGTGCTTGCCAGGGAAGTGTTTACTCCACTGAGCCATCTCCCCGGCTCAAGCATTTAGTTAAAATCATTTGTTTTTATTTTTTTCTAAAGCTTTGGTATACTTTGATCAGATATTTCTGAAGGAATTTAAAACATTACTGTATTTCTTTAGTTTGAGAAATCTAAAAGTTGAGATGGATGGGTTTTTACAAAGTTTGTTGCCTTAGATGAACAATTAAAGGCCTGTTGAATGTAGATATTGTCTAAATCCTTGTTATTTATGTTATTATTTTGGTGTTTAGATACACTTTTGAATTGATATTTTCTTTTTTTGGTGGAACCAGGGATTGAACTCAGGCCCTTGCGCTTGCTAGGCAAGCGCTTATTCTACTGAGCTATCTCCCCAACCTGATACTTTCATATATATGTGTTTTTGTGTTTCTGTGTGTATATGAATTATCTTGTATCTTCATTATCCTGTCTCCTCACCAGACTTAGTTTTTTGTGAAGACTATTCATACATTTATTTACTTTTGTTATTCTTAAGTAATAATTATATTCTGAGTTGTATATTTAAAAGGATACATACTTGGGCTGTGGACATAGCTCAGTAGAATAAGCGCTTGCCTGGCAAGCACAAGGTCCTGAGTTCAATTCCCAGTTCAGAATAAATAAATAAATAAATAAAAGGATGCATACTTAACTATGTCTGCAACATCCATTGTTGTGGTGAGTTAAGCAGCCTTAGTAGTTAAGAGTCTGGGTTAGAATCCTCCTTTTTTTTTTTTTGCAGTACTGGGGATTGAACTCAGGACCTTGCACTTGCCAGGCAAGTGCTTATTTTACTGAGCAATCTCCCCTGCCCTTAGAATCCTCCTGACTTTGCCATTTAGGTTTATAACTTGGGGCAAGTTCCTTAATTTTTCTGAGGCTCAGTTTCCTCATCTGTAAAAATGTTAATGGTTTTCACAGTTAAGGAACAAGTGAGATATTACAGCTAAAGCACTCACCATAGGACTTAATTACATATATTATACTTGCAAAAGTTTGATTTTTATTTTTGATTAGAAGAATCAAAGTTCTTGATACTTGAGCTCTCATTATTTATTTGACATTAGTAATTGGTTGGTCAGTCATTATTATTGGAGCTGTCAAAACTGGAATCTGGTGCCTGTTCTTGTCAGCCTGTACCAATCCAGATCATAACTGACTCCACTCAGAGGGTTTTCTTGGCTACTTTGGTCTCAGGTTCTTCCTCTTTCCAGCAGTTGAAGCTGATACTGTTTTTACACTGTAGAGATCATGTAGCGGCTTTCAAATTACCCCTGCTGGTTTGGTCCTTTGACTATGACTCCTGGAAACTCACTCAAACCTGGCTGATTGATGCTGTGTGCTTCTCTGCCCCCTCCAATGTTCTTTAAAGGAATTACTAGAGCTAAGTTTTTCTTAGAAACCCTGTAGCAGCCAAACAGATCAGCTCTGCCCTCCCTCAGTTGGCACCCAAAAGATAAGCACCTGTCTCTACCTGTGTGTTTCTGTCTTCTTAGGCTCACTGACTTTGTATTTTTTCTCTCTGGTTCTGATATTCCAGGGTTACTTACTTCCCTTGCACATTTTCCATGTTTTCTGTATTTCAGTAAACCAACTTCTTTCATCCTCAACCTCATGACTATTATTTCTGTTTCTTGACTAAGCTTGGTTTTTTTCTGAGGACATCTTACTCCCTCCTAGTGGCTGTTTCTATTCTGGGTTGGGGAGGTCATTATCCAATTTGTCTCTTTTTCTTATACCCTTGAGTAAAATTCTGTTTCGGTAGAGCCCATGTATCTATCTAGTGTACCTTTTTCCCTTGCTCTGTGCTGTTATTTATTGTTCTGTTCCTCCCCCTCATTTAGAAAACAAATAAAAATTGCAGGCTCTTGGATTGTGGGCTTTCTTCTTACAGTAAGTGTTGCCATTATTTTAGGAGACTTGTGTGTCTGTGGGGAGGATTTAACTAGTGTCTCATTTCTTTAATCAGTTTATTGAGTGTTCTCTCATTTTTACCTCTTGTTCTAAGGCTTATATACTGGGTTTTGTCAACTTGGAGCTACTTAATTTCTTAAAATTTGTAGAGATTTAAACTCTTCCAGTTCTTCCTTTAGGCATTCTTACCGAGTCTTTCCTCCAGAGACATTGAGAAATCCAAGGCACTGGCCTTTGTGTTGTCTGCCTTTTTGTTACTCCTTCTCTTTGCTTCTACCTCTATTATCTTGCTTAGACTTAAAGGCTCTTCACTTAAACAGCTCGGTAATCAACATCCTTGCTCTTTCTCTGTTTTAAAATTTTGTTTTACCTATCCAGCAAAATCTAGGGGCCCTGATCAATATGATTGCCTTCATGGTTTCCAACCTTTCCAGGACCCGGGAGTCCTGTCTGATAGTCTTTCTGTTCTTAAGTAATTTTTAGGATTTTCCATAGTGGCTCATTTAAGCATTCCTTGTCATCCTATGTTCATTTTCCTTGACTCATAGCAAGAAATCCTGCTTTTTAATTTATAGATGTAATAGAAGTCATGTGATTGGAACTGTCTGTGTTACCTTCCTTCCTGCCTTTGTTCTACCTTTCCTTTCTCTGTTGGATACTACTTGGATGTTTCTATCAACTTTAAACAAAGTAGGTAGTCTGGCACATTTCATTTTATAATCATCTTCCTCTCCAACTCCTTTTCACTCTTCTTTCTATAGGTCAGCTTCTTAAAATACCCTTTGAATTCCTTATATGTGTATTTCCTCAAATTGCAATATTGAAACTTTTAGTGAATGCTGTGTGTACATCCTCCATGTGTTTAAATCCAGTGAATATCCCTTTCTTTTGTCTTTGGGGCTGCACTACCTCTCTTGTCCTGCTTCTCTGGCAATATCTTTTTGAAATATTTGCCACTTTGTCTGCCAGTGAACATTCATAGAAATGGATTCCTAAGGAGTCCTCAGAAATTTTCCTCAGAAGTGGATTCTGTTGTGGGCCTTTACCTTCATTTTAATTCATATGCTATTCTGGGGTGAGATCATTTATTGCTAAGGCTTAATTTAGTATCTATATTATGACAACTTAAAATAGTGATTGGTAGCTTGGACCTCTTTTCTGCAGTTGAATTGCCTGTGTCCCTCCTACTTAGCATGTAGCTTGTACTTGGTTACTTTGGAGCCACTCTAAATCCAATGTGTGTGTCTAAAACTGGTACCTACACATCTGTTCTTTCAGCAAAATTCTTGCCCTTCTTTAGTGCTCCATGCTTAATGCATTTGCCTTGTAAATGATCTTTTTGCTTTTAGTTTTATTGTTCTTATCTCATGTCACTGCATTGGTAATCCTCCTTAGAGTGATTCTTTGTAACAACTCTGTGTAATCATATCTCTGTCCTTTAGTGTGGTTAAATGACGTTGATGTTCTGGCTTCTTTTCCATCTCTCCTAGCCCTGCACCCACTCATTCATATAGTACTCTGCCTTATGTTACTCTAGAAACATTTCTTCTTCCACTTTTGTAACACAAACCATCATCTGAGATCTGTATTTATTGGTCAGATTTTTAGGGGAATATTTGGCTAAAAGTCTAAGGGTTAGAAACTCTCCTGAGTATTGCCCTAGCAAGCCATACTCTTTGCCGTCTAGTATTTATTTTGTTGTGTGCTAACTTTCCACTACTGTGACAAACACCTGAGATAATTGTTAAAAGTAAGAAAGGGGCCGGAGAGATGGCTTAGTGGAATTAGCGCTTCCGTGGCAAGTGCCAGGGTTTTACTCCAATCCCTGGTTCCGCCAAAAAAAAAAAAAAAAAAAAGAAGCAAGAAAGGTGTATTTTGGTTTATGTTTTCAGAAGTGTCATTCCATAGTGCTTGGCCCTGTTGCTTTGGACTTCTGGAGGCACAAGTACATCAGGATGAGAGTAAGTGGTAGAGAAAACCTGTTGACCTCATGATGGCCTGGCCAGGAAGCAAAAAAGAGAGTAAATGACTAGAGTTCCAGTATTGCCTTCAAGGGCACACAGCTAGTGACTTAACTTCCTGTCACTAGGCTCCACTTCTTACAGGTTTTATCACCTCCCAGTATTACTTCAGGCTAGGGACCAAACCTTTAACCCTTGCACCTCTGTGGATTTGTATGATTTTATTTAAATTTATTGTGCAAAAGGTTCATTTTTCTTGAAAATGTGGTATTATAAGTTTAACTAAATTCAGAAATTTTAAGTCTTTACATATTTATTGCCTACTCCTTTCTACTTTGAGAATTCTAGTTACATGAAAATATAAAAAAGGGAGGAGCAGTTAATGCTTGCAATTTTTGTTTTCACTCTGATTTTTTTCCTTTCTTGAATTTCTTATAACTTCTGGATCCAAATTATACTAGATTAGAGTGTAGAAGCCTGTTTAAGTGTACTGTCACACTGCCCTTTGACGGTATGGGCAGTAACCTTTTCTTTTTACATTCCTAGCATGTAGCATAATGCCCTGTATATAGCAAGCCCAGTATTTATTAGATGGCTTGATAAATTATAGGATGTAGAACTGAAAATGTATCTATGTAGAATACCTGATACAAGATTTTCATGAGAAATGATCATTTTATGGTGTTTGGTTCTTTTGCTAGAGATAATCATTTCAAACAAAGTTGTATTCAGAGGCCCACAGCCTCTTTTTAATGTTGTGCTTTAGATTTCAATAGGTAAGTAGCTAATTTGTTTCAAGGCTTAGGTAAACTGCTGTTACTCAATCTTGACTGCTTATTACTATTACCTGGAAATCTTTAACATGTACCATTGTCTTAAATAAATTATAGAATAAATTTTTTTCTGGTTCTGGGCAGGTTTTCATCCATTTCCCTGTTAGTTAAAATAGATCAGTAGTGACCTTTCTGTTCTATGACAAAAGAAAAAGGAGGTAAGACTATATTGTCTTATTTTAGATGCCTAGTCGTTAAGCCATTGGAAATTGGTTTGGTAGCCCTCAGCTGTTCAACGTTTTGTGGTTTGAATCACTGCTGTAGTAGCATATGCTCCTTAGTGATGGACTGATAAAGCAATTCCCTAGAGGCTAGGGAAACTGGCTTAAGTAGGAAAACTTCATTATTATCACCAGAAGGAGCAGGTTGTTATTTAATTACTTTTCAATTTTAATGCCTTTTTTTCTTAAGCATGTTCCCCCACACTCATTTTTAAATGTTATTTGTTTTTAGAGTTAAAACATTAGCTAGCCATTTGAATTTTGGTAATTTTGGGGAATCTGGTTAATTTTTAAAATGGCTTGTAAAATATGAGCTCATAGTGCATTTGTTTGTAATAGTAATGGATAGAAACTGTTTTATTTATTTATTGTTTGTACTTTTTATTATTATTTTTATAGAAAACAAAATACTGACAGAAGAAAACAGTATTATACATGATACAAGATTTCACTAAACAAAGTAATAGGAATCCAACAATGGTTGCTGTATTACATGATGCTGTGTGCAATTTGCTTTTCAGATTACCCGATATAAATGTTTAAGTTTTGTTTAAAAGAAAAAAAAAAAAAACAACTAAGAAGTTATAAGAAATTCAAGAGAGGAAAAAAAGTCAGAGTGAAAACAGAAATTGCAAGCATTAACTGCTCCTTCCTTTTTTTATATATTCATGTAATTAGAATTCTCAAAGTAGAAAGGAGTAGGCATTAAATATGTAAAGATTTAAAATTTCTGAATTTAGTTGAACTTATAATACCACATTTCCAAGAAAAATGAACCTTTTGCACAAGAAATTTAAATAAAATCATACCAAGATACACAAAAATGAAATTGTCCAAAACTTATTATAAAGAAAAAAATGATTAAAGCATATACATAAAAAAATATTAGCTATGGAAGAACAAAATTAAATAGCATCTTATTCCACATTAGAAAGAAAGAAAAAAGGACCAGTGTGTAAGAAACTAGACTAATTAAAGGATTGAAAGAAAAAAAAAGATCAGCTGGGCGTGGTGGCACATGCCTGTAATCCCAGCACTTGGGAGGCTGAGGCAGGAGGATTGTTGTGAGTTCAAGACCAGCTTGAGCTACAAAGTGAGCGGAAGGACAGCCTGAACTGCATAGTGAGACCCTGTCTCAAAAAGACATTAAAAAAAAAAAGGAAAGAAAAAAAAGATCTATCCTCCTTGAATTTTATACTTAGCAAACATACCTTTGAAAACTAAAATATTTTCTAGTTATACAAATTTGAAATATTTTAATACATCCAGAGGTACCATGTAGGAAGTAAAAAAAGGACATAATTCAAAAGGCAAGAGAATTTGCAGTATGTTCCTGGATGAACAATAAAGAGCTCTCAAAGTGATAGTTATGCAGGACTATGTAAAATATATTAGATGAGCCCTTATTTGAAAGGTTGTTGAAGATTTCTATGAAACAATACCAATCTTATGTCAGGTTATACACGTATTTTTTTTCATATATATATATGTGTGTGTATGTATATAAAGGGCAGGGAAGTCAACAGAAAATGGAAATATACTTTTTCAAGTTTCTAATATTAGGAAAAGATATTATATGATGCCTTTTAGATAAATTGTAATTCAAAGATATACTATAAATCTTAAAATAAAAATTAAGATTAAGCAATATTTAGAAAATTAAATACTAATTAATTAAAAATTAAATGTTTCAAAACAGTTGAACTAAGAAAAAGTTTTCATGATAGTAAAGAAGTACTAAAAATGAAACATAAGATAAATTCTGGAATGACAAATAAATGACTATCACTTCTGACAGTTTGGGGATAAGATATCACACAAATTTCTAGTGTGTTGTGGACATGGATAATGACCATGACACTTACTAGTGGCCAGGTGTCTTCTTGTGGGACTGAGCTACAGCTATTTCCTTGAAATCCACTCTGTAGAACCATATGGAATCGTAACCCATAGGGTGCAAGAGAAGTCCATTTATAGAACGTGCTGATGGAAATATTTTGCTGCTGTACACAAAAGAGTAACCGAAAGACTACTGTTGTATACCTCTTATTGTCCTGTGTTTAATTGTTTGCCCTATTTGGTGGGTTCTTTCCATTCTTGTTCATGGGGTTGGGATCCTTTTGCTCCTTCTCTAGAACATCATTTAGTAGTCTGTGTAGGCTTGGCTTTGTCATCATGAAATTCTTTAGTTGTTCTTGTCATGGAAGTATTTTACTTCTCCATTATACTTGAAAGAGAGTTTTGCAATCTGGGTTGGAATTTGTTTTCTTGCAAGACTTATAGTACTTTGCTCCATGCTCTTCTTGACTTGATGGTTTGTGAAGAGAAATCTGCCGTTATTCTGATAGGTTTTCCTTTAAATGTGATCTGTTTCTTTTCTTTAGTGACTTTTAGTATACTGTTCCTGAATTTTTGGGCTCTTGATTATTATATGTCTGGGAGTGGTTTTAATTGGGCTGATGTTATTTGGAGTTCTATATGCTTTGGTTGCATGAATGTCAGATTGTTGCCCCATATTTGGGAAGTTTTCTGCTATTACTTCTGCCCATATTCTTTTTATATCATTTGTATTGACTCCTTCTTTTTCATTGATGCCTATTAGTCTCACATTGTTCATCTTTGCATCATCTTGCAGATGTTGAATTATTTTTTCTTGCATCCTAGTTGTATTTAAGAGATTTTTGCTTACATTTTCACTAGCTGCAATGGAGTCTTTTAGGTCAGAGAGTCTATTTTCACCTTCACTCAAATGGATTTGCCAGCTTGTAATTGAGGTTATAGTTTCCTGTATATCACTTTGAATCTGTTTCATACTTTTTATTTCTTTCCTATATTGTTTATTCAGGGGATCCATCTTTTTTATATTCTGTTCTTTTTTTAATCAGTGTATTCTTTAGAAGCACTTCATACTTCTTTGATTATAGTTATTACTACTTTTTTTTACTTCAGAAGTTATGGTTTCTTCTATACCTTTCTGTAGTTGTTTCTTTACTTCCAATGCTATTATTTCAGAGATTCCAGGTATGTGATTTCCAGTTGCCTCTATGCTAGTGTCTTCTGCATTTTTACTGGGTGGACTTGGGACCTGAGACTGCTTTTTGTTCCTTCTCTTTGTCATTTTGTATACCACTGACTTTTGAAATTTAGTGTAGAGTTTAGAATTATTACCTTAGCACCAGATCCGGATCTGTGAAGTTAGACTCCTCCAGGTGGGTGTGGCTTGGGTCTGGCTGTTGTGCTCCACTTCTTCCTGCTG